>PVKZ01003287.1:0-144440 GCA_004027375.1 Macroglossus sobrinus
GGGGGGGGCAGCTGGCCAGAGCAGGAGCAGGGCTACTGTTAGAAACCATGAAAAAGTTACAGTTTGTCTTTCTCTGAAAAATCTGTTTTCCTAGGATACGTTTCTTGGTCTCTCTGTCATGGCCTGGCCCCGATGATTTATTACTTTCCTCTGCAAACACTTGAACTCACTGGGCTTGAAGGTTTTGGCATAGCGTTTCTTTCTCCAGTATTCCTAACAATTACTCCTTTCTGGAAATTGGTTACCAAGAAGTGGATGCTAACCTTGCTACGGATAATTACTGTTGGTAAGATTTTAAAATATTTCTTTGAGAGTTGTTTTGGTTAAAAATCAAGTAAAAAATATGTAGACTGTTCTTTAAATGCTAAATGATTGAATAAAAAAGAAAAGATTTCTCTTTCTCTTACTACTACCAGAAAGGTTCTAGTATAATTGGCAGATTAGATAAAAAAGCAACGTATTTTACCTTTTTAACTTTTCTGTCAGATTGGAAAAGCCTAAAAATTACTAAAATGAGGAGGGAAATGATACTTTGCTAAACAGGTCAACTCTTGGACATATTGTATTCTTTTTTTCCAAATATGACACAAAACTCAGAAGCCATTCAAAATTGTTAAATTAAAATGCATAAAAATATGAAAACTATGCATGACTAAAACCATAGTATGCAAGGCAACAACAAACTAGGGAACATATTTGCAACTCTTTAGTCAAAGGGTTAATTTCCATAGTATGTGGAGTTTTTGCAAAATAATAATAAAAAAGGACCAACAACTCAATAGAAAAGGGAGCAAAAGCTACCATTAATTTACTGGCAAGGAAATATAATTAGTTCTTAAAAATATTCTAAAATGTGTAGACTATAAATTATACATATATTTATATCTAGTTTATATACTTGATTAGCAAAGAACAAAGTCTAATAACACTGTATTGTAAGGGGAGGAAAGCAGGCACTCATCTGTTGCTGGTGGAAGTGTAAATTGACAACCTCTGCAGAGGATCATTTAGCAGTATTTATCAAAATTGCAAATATGTACACATGCGGCAATTCCACTTCTACGAATATATCTTACACAGTTATACTCACATATGTGTAAAATGATAAAAATACAAGGTTATTTAATCATCACAGCAACATTTTAACAAGAAGATTGGAAATAACCTAAATGTTATCTATATGGGATAAATTAAATAAATTATGGTTATGAAACTTGGAATACTATAGAATACTATGAAGCTGTAAAAAAAGAATAAGAACATTATTTATTTAATGAAATGAAATGTCCTTCAAAATATAGTAAGTGAAAAAAAGGAAGCACTAAATGGAGTATAAAGAATACTAACATTTGTGTTAAAAAGTTTAGATGAAACTATGTTTAGTATTTCATTGACCATGCATGAAATAGCTCTAGAAAAATAATAATAATAAAAAACCAATCGATAGCATTTTAGTTGCTGCCAGTGTTAAAAATAAGTTACGTAGAGACAGGTATGAAAGAGAAACTGCTCTGTATATTTTTTGTACTTTTTGAATTCGGAATTTGATTGTTACATTTCCAAAAAATAGCAATTAAAAATTTAAATATACACTTACTATCACAAAGAATTGAGATTATTGATATCAGTAAATATTGAGAGACTGATGAAAAAGTAGCAGGAAAAAGTAAGAAGGTGAGGTAATGAACAAAAGGTTTAAAAAACAAAAACATCAGAGTCTGGTTGAAATTGAAGCTGAAAACTGTAGATGTCTTGCCCTTCTGCTAGTTGGTTTCTCCGAGTATTCCCAGTGGCATTTGTGTACAAGCCATGCTGTGTATTTCTTCTGTCTAAAAATAGTCAGTTGGCTTTTCTTCAAACACTGACAGTAATCACTAGGAAATTGTCTTCTGCTTTTTTGTGCATCAGTCCCTGAAGAAGGCAGAGCACAGTGTGCTGAGTGCTAGGACTGCCCATGAAGGTGTAGAATTCTGGTGTTTAAAGAGCTTGGACTCAGAAAGAACAGTGGTAAAGACCCCTGAAAAATACATCCTTTACAAAGATGATGCCATAGGAATGCAAAGACATATCAAATGACTGTGCAATTTTCTATTCCAGAAATAATAGAAATGAAGCTTTCTATCCTGAATTGAGTATGTGGTAACTGAGTTCAACTGCTGTTAGCTTATGGTTTCCTTCTGTGAATTACTATGGCCTGAGTGTTGCAAGTCTCATTTTCTCATTACACTCCCTGGTTGGCTTTTATAAGAGTGATCTTATCACTGGCATTTTTTTTGCTGCCTTTGCTCTACGCTGCCTTACCTACAAAGCCACCATCTGAGCAGTTACTGGGACGGTTTTTTATTATTTAAGCCCAGGAACTTCTGTTGACTATAAGGGATTGATATTAAGTAAGTTTGGGGTGAGTACAGTCTTCCTGTTGTTCCCCTTTTAACTTCCTCCAAGAAACCCAGCACCTTGGGTAGAGGTGGAATTATATTTGAGAATGTGGAGTAGTGACTCAGAGTTGAAGATGAAGAGGATAGTTTCTGCCAGATATTCTTCCAGGTAGTCATTGAGCTTTGTTGAAGTAAGACATGATATGTCTTAAAACTCCCTTCAGATGCTTCTTAAGGAAATAAAGAACTTTGTTTTTAAAGAGTCCTAAAGTATTATTACATAACTACAGAGAAGATCTGGGTGTTACATTCTATCTTACCTCTGGCACCTCAGACATTTTAGGTTATTACTATGCAATTAACTATTAAACTAGTTCACGTTACTATTGATCTGGGTTATTTTTGACCTTAAAGATTTTGACCCACTAGTATGACTATAATCAAAAAGACAGACAATAACAAGTGTTGGCAAGGATGTGGAACCGTCTTATGTTGCTGGTGGGACTC
This sequence comes from Macroglossus sobrinus, assembly GCA_004027375.1. Taxonomy (NCBI): domain Eukaryota; kingdom Metazoa; phylum Chordata; class Mammalia; order Chiroptera; family Pteropodidae; genus Macroglossus; species Macroglossus sobrinus. Next base: position 2,886 of record PVKZ01003287.1, read on the forward strand.
TAAGATGGTGCAGCTGCTTTGGAAAACAGTTTGGCAGTTCATCAAAATATTAGAGTTATCGTATGACCCAACAATGCCACTCTTTGGATATACCCAAGAAAAATGAAAACATGTTCGCATCAAACCTTGTACACAAATGTTCATAGCAGCATTATTCATAATAACCAAAAAGTGGAAACAACCCAAATGCCCATTAGCTGATGAATGGATAAACAAAATGCAATATATCCAAGCAATGGAATATTATGCAGCTATAAAAGAGAATGACATACTGATACATGCTACAACATGGATGAACCTTAAAAACATGCTAAGTAAAATAAGGCAGTCACAGAAGGCTACATATTGCGTGATTCTGTTTATATGAAATGCTCAGAATAGAACAAATACATACAGATGGGAAAGAGATAGATGATTGCCAGGGACTGGGGATGGGGAGGAGGAAAAAGAGTGACTGCTAACAGGTATGGGTTTCTTCTTAGGCTGATGAAATATTCTGAAATTAGATAGTGGTAATAGTAATACAACTTTGTGAATATATTAAAAACCTCAAAACTGCTCACTTCAACATGGTGAATTTTATGGTATGAATGATATCTCAATACAATTAAGAAAAGATATGTATACACAGAATTATGTATTAACTGTATCTTCCTGAGTATAAAGATGGCATCAGACACAACAGTTATCAAATTCAGATCATTGAGTACCAATGCATGATTGCCAGATATATTTAGCTCTCTTTAATTTCTTTGTAGGCAGCATAGCCTCCTTCCAGGCTCCAAATGCCAAACTTCGGGTAATGGTCCTCGCACTTGGTGTGTCTTCCTCGCTGATAGTGCAAGCTGTGACATGGTGGACAGGAAGTGGTTTGCAAAGGTATGATTTGAATCTTACGCACCTATAAACAAATAAGTGTAGTGATCAGTTACCAAAGGGGGAGCCAAGACCAAGAATTCCAGGCTATAGTATTTACCTTCCATCTGGCTGCATAGAAGTCTTCTTTTTTTCTTTTTTCACAAAATCAGGACATGAATACTTGTCATCAGTCTTAAAAATGTTTTGAGAATGGAGGAATTAACAAGTTGCCTAGGTAATGGGCTATATAAGGCTAAGTCACATATATTACTACAAATTACTAACCAGACTATTTCATATACTCATTCTATAATACTATGAAATTTGTGATGGACATGTTCACTGAAACCACATTGAAAGTCATTCAAAATACGTGTGCACTTATAGGTACCTCAGAATCTGGGGATTCATTTTAGGACAGATTCTTCTTGTTGTTCTCCGCATATGGTACACTTCACTAAACCCAATCTGGAGTTATCAGATGTCCAACAGAGTGATACTGACATTGAGTGTCATAGCCACACTTGATCGCATTTCTGCAGGTAAGCATATACCCAATTTATTTAGGCATATTTTCTCTCTTGCATAGTTTGCTTTTCTTGTCTGAATGGAACATATCTTGGAAAGGTAAAAATAGTCCTACACCATTTCTCTATTTCCACTTTTTCTCTCTCTGAAATAGTAATGCCCAGTCAGTGTTCTATTATCTAAGCATAAAACACCTTTTCCTTCCTAATACAGAGAGTGAAAATAAAGTTATCTCTGGCTTCTATTGTTTGGAGTGGGATAGTAGGGTAGGCCTCATGCTCTCAGCTGGCTTTTAGCCCTCTCTTTCTCTTCTTTCTCTCTGGACATAACTTTCCAAGATGAGGTCCTTCACTCCTTGTCCCCCATACTGACCCCAGTATATCACACTATGGAAAATGGTGAGCTAGGGCTATGGGAACTACCTGGGTTTGTTTTTCAAAGATATTCCAGGAGTCTAAAGATATTTAAACTCCAAATCTGAAATTTGAAAAGAAAGAAAATCTTGCATATTCACACCACCTTTCAAACCACCAGCCCTTCTCTGGAGCTGACTCTCTTCCAGACAGTCACATACCCAACTTAGACCCCTCTGAAAGGAAGGGAGAAGTGTTACTAGATTCTAATTAATTCTCTCCTGGCTTTTTGTGTAACTCCTAGTGAGTCACTGTTCTTTTGTAAATACAGGGAGAAATCCCATAGGTTCATGGAACTTTACAGGGTTTTGGCTCACTGTGAACAAAGTGCTTGTATAATCCTCCTTTGGCCCAATTTTGGCATGAGTTGGGAGTAGTGAGAATAGGGGAACATTGTTATTGGGACAGAAAAAGGGTCCGTCTGTCTGCACGCATCTAAGCCAATGAAGAGATACATGCAGGTTTTGTAGCAAAGAAAGTAAGGTTTGTTAGAGAGTTGCATGTCTCGGGGACACAGGCAAGCTACAGCTCAAAGCTTGGCTCCCCAGGTATCTTGGGAGTGCAAATTATATAGGGAAAAATCAGTAGTCATGGAAATGAAGGGATTTGGGGTCCTGGATGCTACTGACTAAAAGATTGGAAGGGAATGAGATAATTGATTATTGTGACCAATTCTGGAATCAATCATGGCACCATCCTGTTTGGTCCTGCCCGGTGGGGTGGTTATTTTTCCTCAGTGGACTGGGGCTGAAGCACACCTAAAGTCAAGATGTTGTCCTTAATCTAAAGTCCAACTAAAATCTATTGTTTTCTTGATTACAGACCAGAGGCTCAGTTAAGCTTATGTCCTGAGTCTTAATGATTAAAGGAGCAGGCATACAGAGGATGGGGGTTGGGAAGCAAGTGAGTCACAATGCCATCATCTGGGCAAAACCAGCTTGAATTGGAAGAAAAAACTATATTAAAGAAATAAAGTCTGTGTGCCATTACACATCATGCAAGTAAATTGGTCAAGTGACATTACTAATAATAGAATATTCAGATCTCGATCTACAGCCTTAATATATGTTTTATAGTTTGTAAAACACAAACGTTTAAAGGTGAAAACTCAGACAGCACATATCACAGGTACACCTGATAAGGATCTGAACTTCAGGGTGTCCTTTACATTTCCTGACTTGTGTTGTCTTCTTTCTTGCCTCTGTTTTAAATTTATGTGACCCAATTTTCGGTCTCCCCCCCTTTTTTTTTTTACCCCTGTGCTCCCATTTACAAAACTCCAGATTCCTCACCAGCTTCTCCAGGATATCTGATCATACCAGGCACTTATTTTTTCTTTTTAGTTTTGTTGGTCCTGGGGGCAGGGTCAACCAACATAATACACAGAATATTTCAGCAAATTCAGCTTAGGTATCACTCTTCTCCAAAGAATGTCAGCTTGGCCTGTAGGCCTTGACCTCCCTTTTGTCTTCACACCCTCACCCCCATCCCTACAGCTTTCAGCTCTGCTCCTTCTTCCTCTGGCTCCTTTATTAGCGGAATGGATTTCTCCTTGTGAAATCCAGCTGCCAGCCCCATAGGTAGACGCTAAGGATTCCTTTTAACCTGCAGAGGGCTTAACAGTGCTATAAAATAAATATCTGCCCAACTTGCTTTCTGTTCCTACAAAGAAATTCTCCTGCCAGAAATTCTCCAGTTGTTATATTTTTGTATGGTAGGTGAGTTATGCAATGAGTTGAGACATCTTGGTTAAATAGTCCTGGAAGTACAGTAAAGTTAAGGACACAGGTGCTGGAGGTAGACAGCCTGAGCTCTGATCCCAGTTTCTCTTTACTAGCTGTTTGATCTTAGACAGGCCACCTGTTCTCTCTGGGCTTCAGTTTTCTAATCCATAAAATGGGATTACTAATAAAGCATATATAGTAAAGTTGTTGCGAAGATTAAGAGTCCATACAAAGAGCCCAAAACAGAACTTGGCACACAGTAACTGTTCAGTCAATGCACTGTTATTACTCTGGGTACAGAGTGTTAGATGGGAAGCAGCCTGGGGTACCAGAAATGTTCCACTCAGGTTGGACTGCATTTATTCCCTGGACATTCCATTCACTTTTCCTACATATAGTTTTGCTCCTGTTGTTAACTTCACATGAAGTAAATAGCTTTCTGCATTTTCACTTGTCAAATTCTAAAATGCTTGTTCTCCCTAAACCTTTCCTGATCTAGCCTGTCTGAAATAATCTCTCCCACTGACTAGCTCTCCGCAGATTCTGCTTTGTATTGTAGTTGCATGTCTCATCGCCCCTTCTAAAGTAAGCTACTTGAAGCCAAGTGCCATCCTTTACTTGCCAAAAGTCTGTTAGATATAGAGAGTAAATTCCCATGTAACTTTCCCTTTTCCATTTTTCATTCTAGATGGTGACTGCAGTAAACCTGAGGGAAGAAAGACCAGGGAGGCAGCCAAGGGGATAGCCTGCAGACCACATTGGTTGTTGGCAGGGGCTGCCTTTGGCAGTCTCATGTTTCTCACCCACTGGATTTTTGGAGAGGTCTCTCTGGTTTCCAGATGGGCAGTGAGTGGGCATCCTAATCCAGGACCAGATCCTAACCCATTTGGGTGAGTTTGGGTTTGGAGGCAGTAAAGAAATTGGCTGTTATGGCTGAAGGGAGAAATGCTTTGTTTGTTGAGCAGCTAGATCTGTGCCAGCCAGATGTTTCCTATTTTGTTTACTGTAGATATCAGAAATGTGGCATGAAATTATCATGTACTCTTGAGATGAAGGATCCAGAAAAGTATTTGCCCCAGTGCTGAAGGATTACTGCAGAGTAGCTGAGGGAGGATGGAGGATTGTGCATAGTTAAGTAGGAGGTTCTGGGAGCTCCTTCATGGGCACTCTGAGACTCTGAGGAATCTTTTCAGAGAAGACCATCCTCACAGAAGGGAAGGCATGGTGTTCCCTGGCCACTTTCTCCAGAACCCCCTCTACGCCCACCCTATTACAGTTGTGGGCATTTGGAAGGACAAGACCAGAGGGCCCTGATGAGGGACCAGGTTGGCAGATCGGGCACAGTACATGATTCTTGGCAAGGGAGGGAAGCCCAGGGAGAGCTCTGAATCCTCTGGCACTTTGGGACCTGCACCAACCATGGGGCACCTGAGGAGTTAGTGGCATTGAGTTTAAGTGTTGGTACATGTGCTTGGTCCTCATTAATCCTTGCTCAACTCTTCCTGACACCTGTTTTCTTCCATGCCGAGGTCCAGCCTTTCATGTTAAAAGATTGGAGAAATCCTTAAAACATCTGCCTCTGATATCTATTTTCTCTTATCATGCTGAAATTCCCACATTTGGAACATGCAGCTGCCTGCTGGATCTTCTCCTAGCAGATATTTGGACATATTCCACAGGTGTCTCAAACTCACCATATCCATGTCTCAGCTCAGAAGTTCCCAGTCTCCAAACATGCTCTTTCTTCCTCCTCTATACCTTGGTTCACTCTGCCTCTCCACCCCACCATCCTTGCCAGAAACCAGCAGGCATCCTGGAATTCTGAGTCTTCTTCATTTTCTGCATCTAACTGGGCCTTAAGTGTAGTTGATTTTAGTACTTCTCTTAAAGAATCTATCCCTTTCTTCCTGTGTCTAGCCGTATCTGCTTAGTGGGGTTATTGCCATCTTTCTGGGCTATTGGTACTGATGCTCTCTCTCCAGTGTGTCCTTCTCTGCACTGCCCCAGAGTGAGCTCTCTAAAATGCAAATCTGACTCTGTCACTCCTTTGCTTAAAACTTGATTTTTCCCTCTCTCATATCAGGTCACATGAGACAGGATCTGCACATGCCCCTCCCTTACCTTATCCCTGTGATTCACCTGGGCCAAAAATCATTTTCAGTTCCTTAGAAGTGCCACCCTATTCCAGTCCCCCATCTGCATGAATGTGGGCTGCCTTCTCTGCCTGGACATCCTGGCAAGCTCTCACTCACCTTTCACAGGCCTCCTCAAGGGTCTGCTCTGTGAAGTCTCCTCTGTTTACCTCTAGGATTCCTTTCTGCTGCATACTACCTTTAATCTCCACCCCTTTCCATATATCTCTTGTTATTTTTCTGTGCTACAAGTTTTAAAAATAGTAGTTATTTGATCTCTTTCTTCCTTTCTAGACACCATGCTCCTTGAGGGCAGGGAATGAGAAAAGGAACTAATATTTATGTCTTACCTTGTGGCAGGCACTGAGCTAGGAATTTTATGTATGTTATTCGGAGTCTTTATCTTTTTGATCTGGATGCTCTAGTATATGTGGGAGGAAGGGTGAGAAGGAAGAAAGGCACAGGAGAAGAGAGTGGAAGGGAAGAAGTTTTTTCGCATTTATTAAAGCTTCCTTTCCAAAGTTCTCTGTGAAAACCAGCATAAGTTGTGTGGGAGAGCAAAAGGAGAACTAGACTGAGAACCCAAGGCCACACTTGAGGACTGAGTCCCGATTGACCACCAGCAACTCACTGTCTAAGTTTAAACTAGTAACATTACATCCCTGGCCTTGTTTTCTCACTGTAAAGTGAGAGTTTTCTTTTCAGACATTTTTATAATCCTATATGTTGGAGTGAGACTTGAAGACAGAGACGCAACTCATGAGACTGGCATTGCCAAACTGTTTTCTGTGGAACACTGGTTTCTTGAGATATTAATAAGTACTCTGAAAAAAAGTCTTCTAGATTGAATAGGCGTAGGAAATATTGCATTTCATATTCCTTTCTTTGTGGTTCACAATACACATTAGCATATTAGAGACTCTTTGGGGTTTCTTAAACTTATTGGAACATGGAATTCCTTTTTTAGAACATCTATTAACATTTCATAAAACTGGTATTTCTCAGAACCCCTGTTTGAGAAATACTGCATTAGACCGTCATCACCCTTGACCATCATAGCAGGAATTACTTTCTAAAATTCACTAGGTTCTACTTAAAGGAATGGGTCATGGATAAGTTTTGATGGGATAAAGAGGTGAGAGATGGGAGAAGGAGGTGAGAGAGAGTCTCAGAGGTGCTGAAGGGGCCTGGGAAACCAAAGGGTGGGTGCAGGTCGCAGACCCCGCGGGAATGAGGGGGCACATCGGTGTTCCAGTTTCCCATCAGCACCCTCCCTACCCCCGCAGCACTTCAAACTCTGTTATTCTTACTCTTTCGTAGCGCTTTCCACCTTCTAATATCCTACATTGCTTGTTGATTGTGTTTATTGTCTGTCCTCCTCCCCCCACTGGAGCTTGAGTCCTGTGGAGGAAAGATGTGTCCCAAACCCTTGAATGGAGCCTGGACCAAAGCAGGTCCTTGTAAATATTTGTTGTTGAATTGGGGATAGAAAAAGATCAACAGTACCCTCCATAGCCCTTTGTCACGTCTGGTCTTCTGTGGATCCAGGATGATGCTTAACATTAGGAGGGCAGCAGGAGCCTCACTCCAGAGCCCGAAGGCCTTTGTGGGATTCTTGGTCCTACACATGCAACTGTGTCTGACCTCAGGCAGGTTCAGGTGCTCTTTCTCCCAGTGTCCTCCTCTGAAAAATGGGGATAATAATAGCATTTACCTTACGGATTTGTGAGGATTAAATGAGCTAATAATACACGTAAAAATCTAAAAAAAACTTGCCTGCTATGTAATAAGTATTATATTTTTTAGCTTAATTTATAATATAGCTTAATTGAGTACCATGTCCTAGCTACTGTGGTTGCTAAATTTTCCCCCTAGAATTTAAATTATTTTTTTCTTCCTCCTACAAGTTTTTGTCCAAGTAGTGAAAGAATGAAATAGTGTGTGGTTGTTTTAAAAACACAACTATCAATTACTTATCAAACTGACACAGGTGCCAGGAAGGCAGAGACTGTAGATAAAAGCAGTATCAAGCTAGAGAAAAGAAAGGAAAGAAGCAAACTAAATAGAAACTATTCCCAATGACTTTTTCCATGGCCAGTGTGACTATAATTTAATAGTCTGAGAAAACCCAATTACTCTGTTGACAGTAAGCGTGAGACACTGCAGATATCATTTATTCCAAGTCAGAATTGTTGTTACCTCAGTGTTCCGAAAAGATATAACATTGGTTCCCGATGGGCTCTCATCATCTCACTGGTTGTTTCACTCATATTAACTCTTGGGTGTACCCAGAGGTATTTTTCTTTTTTATATATGGGACAGTGAAATACGATTAATGTCAAATGTCTTATGGCATGTCTTTATTTTACAGAGGTGCAGTTCTGCTGGGTTTGGTGAGCGGATTGATGCTTTCAACTTGTTCATGGTTTCCGGGTACTAGTTTAATCTGGTGGGTTACAGGTATGTGGAGTTTACCTGCAGATATGCCACTCATTCAGCTTGGTTGTCCAATTTTCTTGCAAGTATGTACACCTAGAGTGGAAGTAGAAGACCAAGGCAGCCATACAAATCTTTGCGATTGCCGAGTGGACTATTATAACAAGCTGCAGCCACTATGACGCAGATATCACCATGACTACCAGTGACAGCCAGCTCCAGATTTCTGCCTTCCCTTATTTCATTTCCCCTTTCCTCCTACAGCTGTCTGATTCTGCCCTGACCATGCTGACATAATCTCCCCCATCTCCCACGTGTGTCAGGTGCCTGCAGATTTACCGGAGATCTGAGGAGACGGAGGAGGGTTGCACGTCACCATGTTGCCGGACCTCCTCCCCTCTCCAAGAGTCCTCGCTCTGGTTTTCAGGAATGTCTTCCTTTGGGGGTCCATGATGAAGTTCACTTTCTCTTTCTCTTGTATGTGTAATAATTTAGCTCCTCACGCTTCTACGTAGTTTTGGACCATCTCCTCCCAGTCACACCCTTAAGGATCACAGAATATTCCTGAAAGCTGTCATACTTTGGGAGCAATCTACTTATTTTCCTATGGCTAAATTCTGTCCCTCTTCTCCCTTCCTCTTAAAAGGCATAGATGGTTTCAGTGTTAAATAAAAAAAATTTCCCACTGTGTGACAGAGCGAGGAGAGAGATTTCCGTGAGGAGAGAGATCCTTATACATATCAATTAGGCAGGTGAGCCAGAGTGCTGCACTAGATACTGTGTGTGGGTTTGTGAGAGTTTATGGGTAACGTTGGTTGAATAACACAGCAGGTAAATTTCTGTACACCTTGAGCACCATCACCCTTGCAGGAGATGTATGTGTAATTCCAAAAGGTTGTTCAATAATGAGGATGACCTAGTTTTCCTCCTGGAGCTGTGTGAGTGACTGCAGCTGGTTGAGCTGTTTTTCCTTATGTGTATATTTTCTGGGTAGGCGTCCCCTATGGGGTCTGTGGAAGTTTGCATGAATATTGGAGTAACAGTTCTTCTCATCAGAAAGACGCCTCATGATATGCCTCAAGTAAAGGGCTAGATAACTTTGTTAATACTGAGTTTGCAATGAGCATATAGCTTCTTCATCTGTATGCAATTGGGAAAAGGAACATGAAGTACGTTGAAAGTTTCTTCAACGTTTATATTATCTTTTCTCATGGAATATAAGCAAGATGCTTATTGGACAAGTAATTAGCAGCTTCATTTCAAACATGAGAAAACTTAGGTTCACAGACACATCAACTTAAAGAACAGAAAAGCTGTGAACTCAGTGTTATATTTATACTTATTTCCTTAGATATAAAGTCATACCCTTGAGAATCAAACCTAATCTAGTTTTGTAGTCTCTCTAGAGTATTACATAGTAGTTTAAAAGACTCCAGAAGCAAGCAGATTTAAGGCACCTAATAAGCTATTTGCAGCAGATAGGAGAGCAGGGCCATAATTCACGAGCTTCCTCCCCTTCTCTGGTCGCCTGCTCATTTGAAATAAGCTGGAGCTCACACTTAATTATCTAGGAATGGTACCCACTTTTCATGTGATTCATCCCTGGAAACCACATCATAAAGCAGAGTGTAGAAAGAGAAATCTTATTTTTTCGTTGTACAGTTAAAGTTTAAAATTCCAGTTGGGTCTCAGTATGAAATTAATTATGTTAACAACCAATAGAATTTCATAAACGCAGAGAACTGAAATCTTGATGGCAATTAGTAAAATCAAAGTTCTATTTTAAAAAAGACGTAGATGTACTCAACACATCCAGAGGACCTCAGTGCACCATAAAACTATGTCTAGTTTTACTATATGAAAAATCTGATCTATTGAAAATGAACGTATTAGACATAAATGTTACTGGGATGTTCAATTACCATTAATTCTGTTCGGTGTCTTAGATGTTGTACAGATTTGTAGGAAATTATTTGGAAGGACTCAGTCTCAAACAAAACATTAAAGTATATAATTAAGTGAAAAAGGTAAAGTGACTAAGAGTGTGTGTCATATGCCACCACTGGTGTACAAAAAATGTGCATACATATTTTTTTCTTTCTACACATAGGCTGCAGAAAATGAAAACCTTGGTTTGCCTTTCCTAAGGGGAACTAGCAAGTGTCAACAGTCAAAAAAACTCTTTTTTACCTTTCAAATTTTGGAGTTTGAATTTATAGCCTATTTAAAAATATAATTTTAGTGCATTTAAAAATATGTAGCCTATGTAAAAACAAACTAAATTTAAAATAAAAGCAATAACAGTCAAAGCAAATTTTAAGAGCTGTTTTCTTTCCTTCTAGATAATTCTCCATAGTAAGATAGAAGCAACAAAGTCTAATGTCTTTAGAATATCAAATTAAGACTCATTCTTTTAAAAAATAGTCATTGTAAGCAAGTAAACAGGAAAAATTCAATCTCACTAATAATCAAACAAGTGTAATTCAGAATATGATACCATTTTCATCATTAATTTGGCAAAAGTTTTTAGAAAAAGTGATTTTGACAGGGCTCAGAAGGTGAGATTTTTGGCAAGGTTTCTGGAGGAAATGAAGACCGGTATAACCATTCAAAAAAATAATTGACTCCAGGTAATGACACTTTAAAATGTTTTTACCTCTTGACCCAGTAATTGGACTTCTAAGAATCTATTTTAAGGAACAATCAGAGATTAATTGACAAAGAAAGATGTTCCTCACAGTGACAGCAGCCTCGTACATGGCCAATAATAGGGACATGGTGGCTTATGATGTAGTGTATTTACTCAGAGCGTATGTATGTGAAATTGTTCAAGGAAAAAAATTAATAGCATGAGAAAATGTTCTTTCTATGTCACATGAGAAGCAGAATATAATCCTCAACATCTGGTATGATTTCATTTACATAAAAATACTTCTATATAGACACAGAAAAAATTTTGGAGAAATATATTGGAGAATTGGTTGTAGGCATCTTAGTCTTATATGATCCTTAATTGCTTCTGTATAGTTCTGTATTTTTAAAAAGTGAATAGTCATTATATTTGTTTTATTTCAGAATGAAAAAAAATTTCCTGTTATTAAAATAACCATGTCCGGTCTAAAGTGTTTGAAGGTCTCACTGTGGAGTTGAACTCTGCAGTTGTAGAGAGAGGGCCCTGGAATCTGGCTCTCATGTTTATCTGAATTATCATCTTCTGAAGTGGGGAGGAATAGGTAGTCACATCGCATTGTCTTGTGATGGTGCCGGTGGGACTTACTGGTGCGTGTGAGCCGTGGGACACTAAGAAGCTGGCTGAAGCCAACTTCTGCTCCCCTCACCATTTTTTTTCCTGGAGATCTTGCCCCAGGCAGTGAGGAATCTGCTACAGACACCCTTGAAGGGTGGGACACAGTGATACAACACTGATGGAAATGTCTAGGAAATATCATTTTCTATGGAACAGTGTTATATTGATGGCTCCAAAATGGGGTGCTGTAAGACCATGTGTGCTTTCTCAAAGCTAATTTCACAGGAATTGGGAGAAATGTTAGATTTTCTCAGGATAGGCTCAACAAATTAGCAAAAATTTACTAAGTGCCTGCTGTGGACCAGGCAGATCGCACAGCTCCCAAAGCTACTAGGCTGTTGGATAAGGAATGAACTGACAGCAGAATTGCTAAAGCATCGTTTCTACAGTACTGTCTCAGCCACATCTGAGGGCTGTGTGGTTGGGAAAGTCAACTTATTGTAGGACAAGGAGCAGCATTTAAATAGATGGAAATTCCTTTAGAACATTCCTTAACAAAAACGTTCTAGAAATCTCACTGATTCTACATGTTTTCTAATGTCCTGGATCTGGCTGGTTAAATTAAGTGGACATGTTTTTGGTATTACAGGTAGTACCAAGTTTTTTCAGTTTTTATTTCTTTACGATCTTAACACAAATAACTTAAAAATGTCTTCTTCCCTCCCTGCACCATTCCCGAAGAAATAGCTCTGGACTGTTATTAAAATAGATTTACTAGACCCACATTCTACCTCCTGTTGTGCAAGTAACTATCTGTGTGACCATTAGCAAGTCTCATTAACCTTGTAGACCTCAGGTTCTCCTTAGTGTGGAGATAGGACCCATGTGCCTCTGAGGTCTCTTCTGGCTCTAAATGGCTATACATTGGTCATCCTATAAGCTTATTATTCTTCCCCCTCTGCTTTTTTCTTTTTCTTTTTTCTTTTTTTTTTTTTTAGAAAATAGAAGAGCCTATGTATTACTACTTTCCTGTCTGATTCCTTTTTTTTTTTTCTCTTACCAACAGGAGCGGCTGCGGCTGCGGGTCTCCTGTACCTGCCCACATGGGGAGCTGCTGTTTCTGGCTGTGTACTGGCTATCTTCACAGCATCCATGTGGCCTCAAGTGCTTGGACATCTTATTAGCTCAGGATCAAATCCTGGGAAAACCATGACCATTGCGATGATATTTTATCTTCTAGATACATTTTTCTGTGCATGGTGCACAGCTTTTAAATTTGTCCCAGGAGGTGTCTATGCTAGAGAAAGATCTGATGTGCCTTTGGGTGAGTACATTTGCAAGGTCTGGATTAAAGTAATAACTACTAGAAAATAATACCCTTCAGGACTCTCACTAGGATTTAGCACTTTACACAACTGGTGGAAATAAATAGGATGATCTTGCCTTTCTCATTAAAACAGAATCTCTCAATTAAAAAAAAATAAATCACTGGAGAAATGTCTAAACTGCTACTTAAAAATAAATTTCTTAATTTATCAGTGAGTTTCAGTATTATTTATTACTACAAAGGCCTTTTAAGTGAATTAGTTGTAAAAAAGCACGTTTAAGTCATAATAAAGTATAAAAGAGGTACTATGTAACACTTCTATTATATGATATGTTGGGAAAAGTTGTGATTATGCTCACGTTGCTACTTCAGTGGTAGGCATGTAATTATTTGGTAAATATATATAAGAATTGTGATTTTTTTTGGTTCTTCTGAATTTTATCTAATTTTTATTTACCTTTTTTTACCAATAAAATATATTTTGTATATATATAAATCTTTGAATAATAAATTCCCAAATTATAAATGTATTTTCCATTTCAGTGGTTATGAACTTATGTTCAAAAATTAAAATGTCATCAGCTCACCTTAGTATAATACTTAAAAATTTTCTTTTGGCAATAATGAAATTACTACTGTATGCTGGACATACACAAATCAAGTGTCGCATATCATTTTAGTTTAAGTAAAACATAACAGATGCTTCCAGGATAACATCTTTGAAAAATGAGGAGCCAGAAATTGGTAGTAGGGGATTCTGTTCTTACTTGCTCACACATTCATTTTTTTCATTTGTTCATTTATTCATTTAAAAAATTGTTGCACACTTCCTGTGTTCCAAGCACAATGCTTCGTGCTGGAGATTTAAGAGAAATAGTGTCTGTGTCCACGTGAAGTGTCAGTGTAGTAGGGGAAACACCATACACAAGTTAGACAAAGGCTTTTGGAATCAGAATTGGGGCGAGAGCTGTGCAAAGCTCTAGGCTTCTGCGTGAGTCCCTTTGTAGATCCCCCCTGTGCCCTTGGCATACACCCAGCTACTCTGTACTCTGTACAGTTTCACATAAACTTTTCTAGTCAGTGAGCTAGACGTCTGTCAGGACAGGCTGACTTGGAAGATATATTTTTAAATTACATGAAATATTTAAAATTTGATATTTCTGGCAAATACCCTGGCTGCATTTCCTCTGTGATAATCTTGGCTTTGCAAACTTTGTATTTCTTCTGGTTTCTTTCAGGTCTGTGTACTCTGTCCTGCTATACCTTCTTGTCCAATGCCCTGCTTTTTTCTTACTGCCGCTTGCTTAGGGGTCTGCCATGTGGAGAAAACGAATGAAAGTAAGAGCCATTCTAAGCATAAGTTTATTTCTTTTGAATGTTATAAATGATGTGCTTTTTGAGTTCCTTCTCAACTAAGAATTTTTTTTTTAGTATGAGTGGCATTATAACGATAAGGCATTATAATGATTAGAAATGTTGGTAATGTTCAGAGTAGCTTGTAATACAATTGAAAAGAATCTATATTAAGTTAGAAACTAGTCATAAATTTATTGCTAGGTTTCTTTTGCTAGTTCCTGGAAATTGCACATAACTTTTTTTTTTTTGCTAGCCTTCCATCTAAGCCTAACTTTTACATGACATTTCCTAATTTATATATTGTTGAATCATAATTCTGTTTCCATCTTCTTATATATAACCTTAGACACATGTAAACTTTACATGTAACCTACATTGTAATGCATCCCAATTGAGCTCAACTCTGTTGCCTGGCCTTATTGGCACAGTGTGAGTTCTAGTATGCATCCTCTGAGGACCCTGTGCCCAGAATATCCACATCCCAGGCCAGAAATATTGCCACAAACACTACCATGTTAACCTACATAGCCTCTTTTGTGTTCTTTGACTTGGTGCACGAGAAATCTCTTTAGTGGAGAAGATAGAGTCCCCAAGGCCATTCAGAAGGCTCCTTTCCCTTGTGTTCCACCCTCCCCTAAATAATCAACAGTCAGCGATGTACACTCTTAGCAACCTGGCAACTAGGAAACAAGGAATTAAAAGAAATCTCTCATCCGGGTTCCATCTATTTCTTATGATCATCCCAATGATCACAAGTAGTATTGGAGTAAATGCTTTGGTACTGAGATAACTTAATAACTGAATTTCCAGGGTGTGCCCATTTAATTGAAATCTTGGCTGTTAGAGTTTATTGTTAGAAGGATTTTTGGATTAAAATGTAATATATTCTAATACATTCTTTCTTTTTCTTGTAAAAGGGACAGTGATGCTAATTATTGGGCTGAATATGCTATTTGGTCCTGAGAAAAGCCTTGACTTTCTTCAAGCAAAAAATAGCCCTAAAGTGCTTTTCAGAAAGAGTGAAAAATACATGAAAATTTGTAAGTATGGTTTTGCTTTCTTTTTAAAAAAAATTTTTATTAAAAATATTAATTTTCAAATATATGAACTTAAAGAGTATAATGAACCCTCATGTGCCCTTCCACAATTCCAACAATTATTAACATTTTCTTAATGTTAATAACTAGCTTCCTACTTTTTTTTTTTTTGGCAAAATACTTTAGGCAAATATTTGATATGTCATTTCAACCATAAATACTCTGTATTAGTTTTGTATCACTTCTAACATAGATAATATGATTTAACAGGTACAGTTTCCAAAATGCTTTTTTCTAATAGTTGAGACTATTTATTCCATTTCTAGTTCTCCCTTCTTTAGGAGATTAAATATGTGGAATATTGATGAACTAGAAACTTAAACCTGAAATTAGTTTACTATTCAATATCTGACCCATTTTAAATGGGCTGAATTAAATAAAAATATTTATTGAATGTATAAAATTTGGAGCTATATAATGAAAACTATAAGACCCAATTAAAAGATATTGAAGAAGACAGAAAGAAATGGAAAGATATTCCATATTCTTGGATTGGAAGAATCAACGTAGTTAAAATGACCATATTACCTAAAGCTTTACACAGATTTAATGCAAACCCCGTCAAAATCCCATCAGCATTTTTTAAAGAAATGGAACAAAAAAATCATCAGATTTGTATGGAAGCACAGAATACCCCAAATTGCCAAAGCCATCCTGGGAAAAAAGAGGCTGGAGGCATCACTCTGCCTGACATCAAATTATACTGCAAAGTGACAGTAATCAAAATGAAAATGGTATTGGCAGCAAAACAGACACACAGACCAGTGGGACAGAATGGTAATCCCCTACTTACATGGGCAAATAATTTTCGCCCAAAACACCAAAAACATATAGTGGAGAAAAGAGGTTAGGGGGTGGGGGGAGGCAGGAGGTAGAACGGTTGAAGGGGGTCAAATATGTGGTGACAGAAAGAAATCTAACTACGGGAGGTGAACACAGTATAAATGCCTTACTGTTAAAGTGTACAGCTAAAACTTATTGGATTTTGTTAACCAATTTCACCATAAAAAATAAATTAATTAAAAAATTTTCAGTAGTGTATTAGGATATAATAGAATACCAAGACAGTAAAAACTGGTCTCTATTCTTGACAATTTGATACTTTACTAAAGACAAAATATTATAGTGTAAAAAGATAGAAAACAAGCTAAATAAAATTTTAATATAATTCTAAAAGAAGTGTCGCAAAGCAGTAAGACCATTATATAAAAACATTAATATATGTTCCATCAAAATTTGAGATTATATTAAAATTTAGGGGAAATTTTAAAATTTTAGAGTTTTGTTGGTGTGTTTTATGTTTTAGTTATGTCCCTTGAAACTAGGTCTGGCAGTTTTTGTTTGTTTTTAATCCTGACAATTTTTGTCTTTATTTTTATTTACTATTCTTAAGAACTATAATTTTTTAATTCATTCATCAAATTAAGGCATTTGAAACAGCTTATTTATAAAGCTGTTTAGACAGTGTTACGTGATTTTTAAAAATAGAGTCTATTTTTTAGAGCCATTTTAGATTCACGGTAAAACTGAGCAGAAAGTACAGAGCTTTCCCGTATACCCTCACATACACACAGCCTCCCCCACTATCAACATCCTTCAGTAGAGTGGAACATGTATTACAATTGATGAACCTACACTGACACATCACTATCACCCTAAGTTCCTAGTTTACATTAGAGCCCACTTTTGGTGTTGTGCAATCTGTGGGCTTTGACAAATATTTAATGACATGTATCTGCCATTATAATATCATACAGTTTCATTGCCTTAAAAATCCTCTGTGATTTGCCTGTTCATCCCTCCCTCCCTCTACCTATGGCAGCCATTATATTTGTCTTTTAAAAATGTTAATAGATTTTATTTTTAGAGCAGGTTTAGGTTTATAGAAATATTGAGAGGAAAGCATAGAATTCCCAGATACTCCCTCTGACTCCCATCTGCCCCACAATTTTCACCATTATTAACATTTTGCATTAGTGTGATACATTTGTTACAATTGATGAGCCAATATTGGTAAATTATTATTAACTAAAGTCCATAGTTTGTGGTAGAGCACTCTTTTTGTTGTCTGTTATTTGTGTTTTGATAAATGTATAATCTCCTGTATCTACCATTACAGTGTTGTACAGGGTAGTTTTGCTACCCAAACATTCCCTGCGTTCCACTTATTCATCCTTCCCTCCCTCCTCTAAACTCCTTGCGACCACTGGTCTTTTTACTGTCTCCATTGTTTTGCCTCTTCTAGAATGTCAGTCTTTTAACTTCAAAGTTTAGTTTATTTTTATTGTGACCTCATTTATTTGTATCATCTTACTATTCTTTGTTTTCCTACTTTCTCTAGGTATATTTTTTCCTTGTTTCTCTTCTTGCTTTCTTTGCAATAATTGTTTTTTTTCCCTTACTCCCTACTTCTTTTTCTGATTTGGAAATTATACCTTTAATTTCTATTTGTTATTTTAGTAGTTGGTTATTTTTTTCTCAGCATATTAAAGATATTCCCCTCTTATCTAACTTTTACTTTTGCTGAGGAGAAGTCAGCTGTTTTTGCTCCTTTGAAGTCAGTCTGTCTTTTCTCTCTGGCAGCTATTAAGATTTCTCTTTGTTTTGGCATTCTGCAGTTTCATTGTGGTCTATCTAGATGTAGGTCCTCCTCCCGCCACCACCTATCACTCATCTTGCTTGGGAGTCTTTTTGGCTTTCTGAATCTAAGAGTTATGTCTTATCAATTCTGGAAATTCTCAACATTATCACTGTAAATATCGCCTCTTTTTCATTCTTTCTTTTCTTTCCTTTATGACTCCAGTTAGATGTGTAGGACTTCTTATCCTTCCCCATGTCTATTAACCTCTTTCATATTCTCTACCTTTGTTTTTAAGCTGTCCCATTGTACTAATTCTCTAGTTAGCTTTGTCTATTCTGCTGTTTATTTTGTCTATTGAGCTTCTAAATTAAATTATAATTATTATATAATTTTATTTTTAGAAGTATATTGATTTCTTTACAAATTTTCCTGATCATTGAGTTAGTCTTATGTGCCTTAGTCATACTATTGAATGCCCTCTTTTATTTTTCTAAACATGTTAAGCATGCTATTATGAAAGTTCCAATATTTAAAGTATTTGTAGGCTTGATTTTACAGGGTATTTTTTCCTGCTTGTTTCAGTTTTCTTGTATATTATTTCCTGTATATATTTATGATTCATTTTTACTTGGTTTTAAGTATGGTTTATACATGCATGCTGCACATGAAAATTAACTCAGGAATTAGACATTTCTCCTTTGCACAAAATCCTTGGTCAATAGGCTTAATAATTTCATGAAAATTATTTTTTAAGCAAACTTATTTTAAATAACTATCTCTTCTTTCTGTTTAGTTTTGTGGCTGCTTGTTGGTGTAGGGTTATTAGGATTAGGACTACGGCATAAAACATATGAGAGGAAATTGGGCAAAAGGGTAAGTAATTAAAAATATTGATAAATATATATATTTGTGTATATATATATATATGTATGTGTATATATATATATATATTTATATACATACATTTGTACAGTTCACCATTATGAATGAACTGTAGACTTAAATCTAATGACCCCAGGGCCCTGGATCCCATCTCCATAACCCTTAGGTCAGAGGCTGATAACATAGTGGGATTATTTTATGAAGGTGGGTTCTTGGGACAGGATAGACCCATATACTAGAGGCAAATTCCTTTGATTTTGTTATATGAAGTTATTTTTTGTCATCCCATGATTTAACATATCTAAACCATGAAACGAAGAATTATTTTATGATGAGCTGCTTTGTACAGTCTGGTAGATATTGCTGAAGGCAACAGTGTGAGATTCTTTGACTTAAGAAAAACCTTACAGATAATTCTTGATTTTGGAGATTTTGGGTTATTTGTGTATTGATGGGTTGTGGAAGTTTTCTTGTCTCTTTCTTTTCCTTCTTGAATTCTACAGTTTTAAATGTTTTATTGATCCTTTCTCTTCTAGAAAGGTAGAGAGAAGCAAGAATAAGTCATTGCAATGTTGTACTTTCTATCTGCTCCAATAAAAAGTTTCATGAGTTTCATAAAGCAGTTAGAGTTACAGTTTTGGCTGAGATAGGTTTTACGGGTTAACTTTGGATTTTAATAATCTGATTACCAAGCAAATTTTTCATACTAAATGAAAAGCTGTACTGAGGATGCAGGCAATGCTCCCCTTGTTTACCTTTGTACTCCTAGCACCTCAGAGAGCGTTTGGCACATACTGAGAACTCAGTAAATATTTCTTGATTAAGTAAATAATTAATTACATGACCTCTTTCTTTTACCCTTTATTTATTAGTTATTATTACTGCAAATAATATCAGTCACAAGAAGGTACATAATGCCTGCCAGAGATTCTTTTCAAAAGGAGTAATTTCAGTTAGATTTAAGACCTTTTCATTCATTCATTCATTCATTCATTCATTTGATAAATGTTTATTGAATGTCTCATGTGCTTGGTGCTAGGGATACAGAGGTAAACAAGTTGAACAAGATGCCTGATTTCATGGAGTTTACATTCTAGTAGAGGAGAAAGAAGACAGTATTCAGAAGAATACTATCAAAGAAGGAATCAAAGACAACTGATTTTTTTGGCTTGAGTAACTGAATAGAGGGAGGTAGCATTTGCTAAGCTTGGAAGAATGAGGGAATACCAGGTTTTGGAGTGAGGAAATCCAGAGTTAATTTTACAAGTGTAGTCATGTGTAAAGTGAATAACTGCATAATCTTTCTTGTATAAAGATGAAATGCCCCACTCACTGCTGGTAGCACATTAAGCTGTTTATGTTGAGTAGTGACCCTCCTATGCAGAGAGGTTACTACTTAACCTTCTCCCGACCTGAATTTGTGTGGTCCACCTTAAGTTTTTTTTTTCAGTTGTGATGGTGGGTTTGTTCTAATCCAACCATACTTTTCCACAGGATCCCTGTTGTAGATCAGGAGGTATTAGTTTGAGATGGATAGTTAGGGTTAGGCAGTGCATTCTCTAACTGAGCCCATGAACCCAAAAGAGGAACTTTCAAAGGGGACTGTGCTCCCAAACTTTGAACTTGTCAGGACAGTAGGGGAGTAATACCATTTATAAGCCGATTAGAATTGGCACATCACTTTATACATATCTTAAAAAATTCTACGTATCCCTCTGTGATCTCATTCTTTTTTGGTGCAGGGGTAACCCCTTTCCTGAATCTGGTGTTTATCATTTTCATGCATTTCTTTATATTGTTACAAAATATGATATATCCTTTCCCCATGTTTGTAACTTTATCTAAATGACATCTGACATATATATATTTTGCAACTTACTTTTTTACTTAAAATTATCTTTGTCAGATTCATCCAAATGGAAATATGTAGCCCTAACTTATTTATGAGGACTACGTAGTAGTCTGTTATGTGTTTCTGACACCATTTATTTTTTTATTTTCCTATTGAAACAATAGCCAGATTATTTCTCATTTTTTTTTGCTATTGCAAACAATGCTTATTATAAATGTTTGCTTTCCAAACATTCCTCTTGACTTCTCTCCTGACTTCTAAGCTCAAGCTAGAAGTTCACAGAAGATTAAGAGAATACGTATCTCTTTATTTTTATGAAACAAACATGGCAAGTGTCTAAGAAAATTCCTTTGCTGAAATATGAATTTTAGTGGAAAGAGATGGAAAAAACTGGGTGACGGAACTTGTCATTGTTCAGTCATCTTGAACTACCATTCAAACTATTTCTTAGGCACCAGCCACAGAGGTCTCTGCCGCCATCTGGCCTTTCAGGTTTGGCTACGACAACGAAGGCTGGTGTAGTCTAGAAAGGTCAGCTCAGCTGCTCAGTCAAACAGGTAAGTCTTGCTAGAATTAGTTTTAGGTTTTGAGAGACTACTGTTACATTTATTTTGAGCAAGATCATAATTAATAGGAGGAGGGTTTGCTGGGTCATAAAGTAATCTCTTTAGAAGGCTTTATGTTGATGGGCAACTGCAGGAGGATTAAGCTTCTAACCACATCTGTCTTTGTTCGAGAGCAATTAATTCAGTTGATTCTGAACAAAGCCTCATATTGGGTATCTACAGGGGATTCTTGTCATGACTTTGCTCTTAGAGATGCTGCTGCTGGTGGCTCCTATCATTTGAGGACCCACTGCTGGGGACCAGAAAACTGTCGGATTAAAAGGCAGCATGGTTCAGAGTCATGCTCATTTGTGAAGCAAATTGCTTTCAAGAGCCTAAGGGGCGATTTTTAAGTTTCTGTGCCCAGTGGAGCTCATCTTTAATTGAAACATCCTTGAAAATATGTGGGCATTTGGTTCTTAGATCAACTGCAGGGAGCATGGATACATAAAGGGCTGAACTATTCTGGTTATTCCTAATGATACGCATGTCTCCTGGAAAATAGCTGAGGGCATGCGTGAGTCTAATGCTGCTGAGAAATTTCCTTGGCCTTCAGTCTTTTGGTTCTGAGTACAGGCCTCTGAGGCACATCTGGCCAGGGTCTGGAACAAACAA
The DNA here is from genome assembly GCA_004027375.1 of Macroglossus sobrinus. Lineage (NCBI taxonomy): Eukaryota > Metazoa > Chordata > Mammalia > Chiroptera > Pteropodidae > Macroglossus > Macroglossus sobrinus. The sequence continues at coordinate 24,539 of PVKZ01003287.1, forward strand.
TATACTTCTGTGCCAGTATCATGAAGGTGTTTGCCTGAGAATGAAACACTATTGTGCAACACTCTATTGTTTTTGAACATATATCGGATGTTTGAGAAGGCATTAAGCTTACTTGAAATATGGGGAATGTTAAGAATATTTGAAAATTTAGAAAAGCTATGTTTTTATCCTTTCCTGCATTTTCTTAAGGTGCTCCATGTACTAATTACATTCTAAATATGGGAAAATTCCCTATAGCTCAGATTTGAGCCACGTCATTTTTGTGACCCTTCAGGAATTACTTTGTTTTTGATTTATGAGTAAAGGGTTACTAATTGTTTTTGCATTACTGTGGTGAATCACCAAGTGCATTTTTTTTTTTTCCTGAACAGGGGCAGATTTCATAACGATTTTGGAAAGTGATGCTTCTAAGCCTTTCATTGGGAACAATGACTTAACCATGTGGCTGGGGGAGAGGTTGGGCTTCTATACTGACTTTGGTCCAAGCACAAGGGATCACACTTGGGGGTGAGTGCACCTTGGGTGCTAATCTTGAACATAGTCCTGAAAGACTAGGCAGCATAGGCTTGGAGACTATCAAGCCTTAGTCCTATGACTGTGCTCCACTGATGCCTCTTGGAGGATGAGGACGTGTTGAAAATATGCATGTTCCATGACTGTTTCCCTGTTACTGGATATTTTCAGTTCTTCACCATTATAAACCATTGAGAGTAGGTACCGAGATTATAATAGTAAGCGTGTCTGACCTGAATGCTGTCTTCATGGAACTTACATTCTAGTGTGAAGACAGAAAATAAACATGTACACAGAGAAGTAAATAAGATAATTTGAGCTAGCTAGTGATTAAATGCTATGTAGAAAAAGAAGCAGGCTACTGAGAGAGAAAGTACTAGGTGAGCTGGAGCAACAGGGGATGTGCAGAGAGGTAGGATGGTCAGGAAGGTCTCTTGAAAACCTTGTTATAAAGACCCAAAACCCAGCTGTGGAAAGAGCTGAGGGAACCGCCAGGCTAAAGACTTGAGGCAGAATCAAGCTAGGTGTGCCTGATGGGCGGCTGATAAGAAATGAGGGCCAGGCGGGCACCTGATCTTAGCCCCATAATCCATGCTGAGGACAATTTAATTCAGTTGTGATAAGAAGCCATTGGAAGATTTAAGACAGGAGCGATCTGATCTGACTTATATTTTTAAAAGATCATTCTGGCTATTCTTGGAAGAACAGATTGTTGGCAACTGGAATAGGCACAGGGAGACAGACGACAAGGTAGATGGAATAGTATAGGTGACAGATGACAGCGGGAGCTGTGGAGATGGAGAGAAGCTGTGGAGATGGAGAGAAGGAACTGTTTTGGAACAGAGTTGACAGAACTTACAGATGGTTTAGATGTCAGGGGCCTGGAAGTGAAGAACCAAGGGCAACATGTAGGGTTTGGACCAGAATTCCTGATAGGAGATGATGCCGTTTGATGGGGCTGGAATGACCAGGAGAGTAGCAGGATTGTGCTATGTTTGAGATGGCTCTGGACAGTCAAGTGATGCCCAGGAGGCAGTTGTGGGTAACCTGAAGAGCCAAGCAGGACAGGATACGCTGGACCTGTGGATCCAGGCACCATTACTATAGAGATGGCTCAGTTGCAGGGCTGCATGAGGGGGCCAGAGAGAGAGTGTGCATGCAGCTGGGAGCGAGGGGCTGGCTGAGACCGAACTCCGCTCATCCTTTTCATATATAGTTCTTTGACTTACGAGTGAGGCGAACCATGTTTTCATATTGTTATTGGACAGCTTTTAATTTTTAATTTAGTAAATCGTTACGTCATATCTTCGCTGGTGAGATTGTACATTCACAAATGTGTTGATTAATATTAGAATTGTTTATGCAAATATGTTGTCGGAGTGACAATGCAGATACAATGAATTTGGTGTATTACTAATTCTGCCCTTTTTGTATCTCCATAACACTTACTAAAACAGTTAAAGCACTGTGCTTAGTTACACAGTGAGACAGGCTGAATTGCAGAGATGCAGGGAACTGACAAGCCAGCCGCCACATTATTGCTCTGAATGCCCCTCAGTAAGATGCTTGAAATGTGACACATCCCTTTTTAACACGTTTGCTTAGTGCTGGCTGCATGATGTTGCCGGCCCAACAATGATGTTTCTTTTCATTCCTATACAGGATTATGGTTTTGTCAAGATATCCTATTGTGAGATCGGAGCATCACCTTCTTCCGTCACCAGAGGGCGAGATTGCACCAGCCATAACACTGACTGTGAACATCTCCGACAAATGGGTGGATTTTGTTGTGACACACTTTGGGAATCATGAGTGGGTGTCTTGGTTTATCTAACAGTATACAAAAGCCAAGAAATATTATTAACACATTACTTTGATTTCTGTGCAATGACCTTTCTTACTTCTTTCTTTTCTCCCCAAGTATTTTATCCTGTGTTGCTGCTTTTAAAAATCACCTGAAGAAACATTTGAGAGGCAGGCGGTCCTTAGTGGTGGTAGAAGGCAGCAGTGGCGGCCATGTTAGCCAGCAGTTACCAAGCAGTTGCTGTGCTAAGTACATTATTAGATTTAATCTGCATTTTGTATAAAGAAGGTACTATTATGGCCTCATTTTACAGAAAAAGAAACTAGACTGAGAGAGGTTAGATGACTTGTCCAACAGGGTCACACAGCTAGGAATTAGGTAAACTAGACGGTAGAAGAATAAAATTTTCTTTTCCTACAGGCTTACTACAGTTGGGACTACTGTTGGGATTTGAGGGTACTAATTGACATTCTTTTCCCCTCATGTTTTCGCAGTCAACTAATAGGTAAGCAGAGGGCTCTGGCAGGGAGATCAGATCGCCACTTTTAAATCTAATGCATCCATATGGACCTGCTAATACATCCCTTGGTAATACATGGCACTGGCTCTCCAAAAACAGCAAGGCTACCCAGCAGGGGCAGAGTTTGCCCTGTCAAGCTCCTGCCTTGGTCAAGAGAATAAGCCAGAAAATAGGTTGTCTGCAAACGGGCATTTTCCAAGGAGAGGAGAGAAGAAGGATTTGAGACAAGCCTGCCCAGTTACTTCTTCCAAACTTAATTAAATATAAAAGTCCTTCCCAAAAGTAAAGGGTGGAGAGGAGAGAGGACAAAGATAGCTTTCCAAGAAAGTCCCTCTACAAGGAGTCATGAGAAATGGAGAATGAGTTTTATCCCTAAAGAATAGTTTTCACAACCAGTGACTTAGTACTGAATAAATCACAGATAATGCCAAGAATATATTGTAAAAGCAAAGATAAAGGTAGATAATTTATACTCTACCATAGTAAACGCACTGTAATAATAATAGAAACACTGATGTCAAGTGCTATAAAATAGGGCATACAGGTCCTGTCCACATTAATTACTCAAGAGGCCACAGAGCTTTAAAGTGACATACAGAACATTAGAAAAAACATTGTTGTAGTATAAGTTTTACCTAAACAAAACTAATGTGTCTGCTACCTTCATTTTCCTGGTTACTTCGCTTTTTCTCACAGTGTTATGTGGAACTGTGAAAGTATACTTGCATATTTTCCAAAATAAGTCAGAGTATAAGTAATATGAACAAACCATCCAAATTAATTAATGTGAATCATTCGCTAATCAGACTCTTGCTTGCCTCAGAAATAAGAAGAATGTTTGGAAGACAGATGATACAGATAGTTCATTTTCTCTTTAAAAAGCTGTTTGAAGAAATGCCTTCTGTTTCCCCCAGTAATTTTCATGTAGCAAGTATAAGCATTCAAAACTCATTCTACTGACTTTAAATTGCACTTGAATTGTTTTTTTTTAAATAGGCACTTTTATGTTTAAAGTTTGCAAAGTTTAAACCTAAGAAACAGTTTAATCCACTCCTTCCCTTTTTTCCTTTGCTTCCCCCCCCCCCAACCTCCTTCAACCCCTTCCAACCTCCTCCACAATATGAAGAATAGAATTGAAAGGGAAGAGAAGACTAAAAGACAGCCCTTAGAATGTGTCTGGAAAAGAGGAGGTATAGCTTGGTCAAACTGCCTGTTAACCACATCTGTAAAGCTCTCTGATGAACACCATATCTTTTACTTGCTACCTTACTTGATTTAATCATAATGACAACATCAGCGATAACAATAGCAATTGACAATTACTGAGATGTAACTAATTGGAGGGAGGCAGTGTAGTCTAAAGGTTAACAGCATGGAATTCCAAAACCTGGAGTCAGACAATATGGCTTGAATCCTAGTTCAAGGAGTATCCTTCACTAATTATTTAGCTTGAGCCTTAGTTTTCTCATCTGTAAATTGGAAGCAATAATCTTGCCTATTTCATAGGGTTCATGTGAAAATGAGATGTATTATCTCATGCAAAATGCACAAATATAGTAAGTACTCAATTAATGCTGGCCACTATTATCAAACCAAATCAGACAATTCTAAATGTAAAGTATGTCAGGCAGCTTAAGAAGAATTCATTCATCAAGCACAAATCAAGCACCTGTCTTGTCTGAAGTACAGTCCATGTTCCCACAAGTGACATGAGAAAGAATGTGCTTCAAATAATTTGTGAGACCATCATTACATATTTTCGTTTGCCTTGTTCTGCAATACTAAATTAAAAAATTTTACTGTGAATAAATATTTAGAGATTTTATTTTTCTAGTGATTATGGCATACAAGCATGAAATATCAGGAATAAATTACAGAATGCTTGTGCATGTTATTAGCTGATTCAACAAGATTTTTTAAATCGCTGACTACACAAATATCTCCTTACAGCTAATAAATAGGAAATAGCAGTGTTTCTTAGAAGTCTTTAGGTACACATCACTTTTTATTCAATTTTAAGTCATTAACTGAGCCAGTTAATCACCATTTTTTATTTTTGTCTATAACATGCATACATGTGCAAAGAGGAAAGAGCACAGAACCTGTAGCTTGAAGACCTGTGTTCTAGTTTTGGTTCTGCTGTAACATAACCTCAGTGAGTTTCAGTTTTCTTGTCTCTGAAACTCGAATAAAATTCTCTTTTCAGCCCACATGGTAATGTTATGGGGCTAATTAACTATTAACAGATAAGAAAACAAAACATGTGTTCTCTCTCTCTCCCTCTCCTTTATATCCATACATATATTTTCTATTTTTCTTTTTATCACTGGATACGATTTGTCTCCTGAGAAACTATAAGACCAAATTCATAGATTATTTTCCAATAATATATTGCTAACATATATTTATATGAAAAACTATCTCTGTTGCAGTGACTTTGGGATTTTCTATACCTAAATTTAAATCCTAGTTCCATGTATCAGAAGGAACAGAATTCACTGCAGACTTAATGGACTACTTACCAACATGTTGGAATGCTCAGAGGAATGGATAAGAGAGATGCTAAAGCACTCAGACACTAGTAACAACGGGAATCATTACCATCCTTAGGGAAGGGCAGAGGAAATAGTGTTCCCAGAGGGAAATCTGGAACCAGGAAGAGAGGCCACCAGGCACGAGGAATGTAGCTACTGCCAGAGAGGCTGCAGAAGAAATGCCCTGACTTCTCTCTCCTCCAACTTTTCATCTCCTGCTGGTGCCTCCTGTTGGCCAAACATAACTGGAAGTCAGCAGACAAGGGAGCTCAGGAGATGAAATCTGCAGGGGTCAGACTCCAAGGGCATAGAGAAAGGCCAAGAATGGATCTGCTGCATAGGGAAGATGGAAAATAACCATAGGCATGTTACTTAATCTCATTTAAAAAATAGGGCTAAATGCCGCCTGCCTCTCAGTTATGAGAATTCAGTATCAAAGATGTTAAACAAATGATCATTCTTTTCACGCTTCCGTTTCTTGAGATACCTTTTGATAGTACTCAGCTGTCCACACATATGTATCTGAGCTTAGACCCGTCTTTAGATCCTACCTTAATGAGGTTTCTCCAATCTTCTTGGTCCCCAGGGGTCTCCCTCTACCTTCCTTTGTCATTGCTTTCTTTCTTAATCATTCATTAGCTATCTTTCTCAGTAAATGCCTGTGTTGTTTTACTGCCTGTTTGCTCTTGAATCCATTTCTGGGTCATCTTCCTCTCAGCTACACATTGTAGGGAACCACATTCCCCAGAGTTTGTTGCCTTCTGGCTTCTGGGTAGGTGTAGCCAATGGGAGGCATAGTGCAAGGTTGCAAGGCAGGAGGAGGGGAGAAGCCAGGGTGTTTCTCATCCTCTCTCTCTGCTTTCTCTGGTGCTTTTCACAGCAGCTGTCTTTTGTGGCCCCAGCTCCTTCCAGGCAGCCTCCTGTAGAGTGCCATCTCCCATCAGCCAAGGCTAGCTTTTGGACTCTGGGAATATCATCTCCTCCTGTTGTTTCTCTTGTTCTAGAGGTGATATTGGCTTTTCACTGTTGCTAAACTCTGGTTGCCTCACTCACTGCTGTTTGGCTTCTCATCACCTAGGTAACTGATTCTCTATATTAAGTTCACTTTGTTTCAGTTTTTCTGGCTGGATCCCATTAAATATGATGGCCCTGGTTTTCTTCAAATAGATAGATTATAAACCTGCCAAAAGCTTGATGAACCTGCCTAATTATTTCAGTTATATATTGACATTGCTTAGAATAATAAAGTTTCCTGTTTAGCTAGAATTTGACCAGGAGAGCCTCTTTTAGAAAGTGTTCAGTTGAGGGAGCTGAGTAGGTTACATAAGCCAGGTGTGTTCTGTGAATGTTAGGATTCTCTATCAGTCTTTAGCTGCAACACTGATTATCAGGTCTCAGATCATTGACATAATTTCTTCTGATGAAAAGTCAAACAAATGCTGTTTTTAAAAATAAGTATTTAAATCAACTTGACTACAAATGATTTGTGGGGGAAAATCATGTTGTCCTTAGTCAAAAGTTTGTCAACCTACTCAATTGAAGCGCTGTATCTGGTTCATTTCCATAACATTAAGAAATTTGCCCAAGTAGGAATTATTCTGCGTTTGTGCTCTACTGAAGATATTTTTTGGGAACTTAGGTACCTGAGATGTTTAAAACATTGTTTTGGAAATACAAAAATTTACATTTTTGCATTTTTCTTAGAGATGACCTAGACAGAAAACTTCAGGCTATTGCTGTTTCAAAACTACTGAAAAGTAGCTCTAATCAAGTAATATTTCTGGGATATATCACTTCAGCACCTGGTTCAAGAGATTATCGACAGCTCATTGAACATGGCAATGTGAAGGTAATACAATCTTAAAATGTGAAATCTTAAAAAAATTCTTTAAAAATTCTTCATTTTTAAGGTGGAAACCCCCCCCCCCAAAACAAAACAAAACAAAACAAAACAAAACAAAACTTAATATGTATTCCAATTGCCTACTGCTACATAGAAAACCACCAAAATATATACTGGCTTTAAATAACAGCAACCATCTATTTGCTGCTCATGTACCTGCAACTGAGACAGGGCTCAGTGGGGATAGCTCATCTCTGCTCCATGAAACTAGGTGGCTCAGCTGGGGACTACAGATGACTCACAGGTAGCACGTTGGTGCTAGCTGTTGACTAGGAGCTCAGATGGGCTTTTGGCTCGGGGTCCTGGTTTCTATCTATGCATGGGCTACTTGGGCTTCCTTGCTGTGTGATGCCCAGGTTCCAAGAGTAAGTGTCCCAAAAGAACCAGGAAGAAACTGTATGGCCTTGTATTACCTAGCCTTATAAGCCATATAGTGTGACTTCTGCCATTGTTACAGCATGCTCACATTCAAGTGGAAGACATATAAGTCCCATTAAAAGGTATCAAAATCACATTATAAGAATACTGTACAGAAAGTGAGTTATTATAGCATGTTTCCAAAATATAATCTGTCCCATTATGGAAGTTAATTATGATGTCAAGAGTAAAAAGTAAAATAAAATGGCAAAGAGGCTAGCTGATCAGCTAGACAGGGCCTCAGTAAAGGACACTGCACTAGTCCTTACCTGTTCATGTCTAAAACACTTGAAATTTGTCACTGTACCCAGATATACTCATCCTTTGGGGAACTGACACAAATCAAATCCTGGAGACAGACATATACACCAAAATGCTAACCGCATTAATTTATAACGAGAAATACAATTGTTATATTTAGTTAAGCATCATGTAGATGTCTTGGTCCTTTACATTTTGTTTTCTACTTCATGACTTGAAATAATATCTGTAGAGAGAAAAGGTTATTCATCTTATCAAGTGCTTAGAAAAACAGGTGAAGGAGAATGGGGCATAATGAGGGTTTTCTGCATGTGACAGAAAATACAAAGTTACAGTGGCTTCAATAATAGAGAAATGTATTTCTTTTCATTTTCTATTTTTGGCTACAGGAGTCTAATCCTTTATGTAAAAGTCTGGGCAGGTGAGTCAGCACTGGTATGATACTCTGGTGTCAGGAATGTGTTCCTTCTATCTGTGGTTCCACTTTATGAGGCTTCCATTCCCAAGTTTGCTTCATGGTCTAAGAAGGCAGTATTCATGTGTTTGTTAGCAAGACAGAAGAGGGGATGAAGAAGGGCCCAAGAGTATAAACAAGTTATCTCTGAAGGGAAATTCTAGGAAACTGACCTCCAACACTTGTATTTACACTTAATTGACTAGAATTTAATCATATGGCCATAACTTGATGTGCAGGAAGTTGAGAGGTGCAATATTTAATCTTGATACCCTTATACCACTCTTCTAAAAATACTACAACTTTGGAAGAAGAGCAAGACAGATATTGGGGAGATGAGTTAGTCTCTATCATCATAGTGGATAAAGCAGAAAGTAGAGTCAAGATGGACTCCTGATTTTGGCTTTGGTCAGAGGATTTATGATGGTGACGTTTGTTATTATAGTGAATACACAAGGAAGAAGAATTTTTGCAAAGAAGATGAGTCCCCTTTAGGCAGTGTTGAGGTATCAGTGGGATACTAATGGAGCTGTCCAGTAGGCAGCTGGATGTATGGATCTGGAATTGAGATGGGCAGTCAGGATCAGAGATATAAATTAAGGAGTTGCCACCATCTTGGTGATCATTGAAACCATGGAAGTGGATGGTATTGCTGATGGAATTAGAGAAGTGCAAAAGGAAAACCAGAGAAAACCCCTAATTTAATGTGGCTATCATGGGAGTGATGGATGAGGGAAGAGAAGGCAGATTATCTCAGAAAAGAGATTAAGGAGAGGTCAGAGAGTAAAAAGCATGGAGAGTGTGGAATCACAGAGGCTGCATCACTCATTTACCACTATGTAACAAACCATCTCAAACCTAGTGGCTTAAAACAACAATGGTTAATATTCTTATAATTCTGTGGGTGGATTTGGTGGTTTTCTGTTTTTGCCTTTGTTCACTTGTACAGTCAGTTGATGCTTGGCTGTGACTGAGGGGACAGATCTAAGATGGTCCCACTCACATGTCTGGGGCCTTGGTGTTGGCTGTAGGCTAGGCCTCTCTCTTCATGTGGTCTGTCTTCATTGACTAGCTTAGCTGGTGCTGCATTTATCAGCTGTGTGACCTGGGGCAAGTTACATAACCTTTCCAGGCCTCAATGTCTGTATCTGCAATGTAGTGATAGCAATATCTATTGTATTGCAAGGTTATTATGATTAAGTATATACAAACGTCTGCAAAGCCCTCAGCTTTGTATGTAGGAGGCACTCAATAAGTGGTGGCTAAAATATATGCATGATGCATGTCTGACTATGTATAAAACCAAATAAGATAAATGTATAAGTATATGGTCTATGAAGTAAAAAGAATGTTAGACAAGGTGATATTTGGCAAGTTTAAGGAAAAATTATACTCTTATAAGAGGGAATTCTCATATTGTGTGTGTATGAGTATATGCATATGTGTGGTGTGTGTGTGTAAGGCATATGCATGGTGTTGGGGAAGAGGAATTTGATTAATCATTTCTTGGTTTCCACGATTATGGTCAGAAGCTGTATCAAGATTGGCAGTGGATTCTTAAGTAGCTTTTTCTATCAAGAAGTTTATTAGTGCGGAGAGTGGTTTTGGTCATAAATGCTTAGATGAACAGATTTTTCTCTTTAAGAAATGAGTATTTAAATTCTACAGTCTTAAAATTTGACAGTATCTTTTTAAAACCTAATAAAATAAAATGACAGTTAAGCATATTCAGTTTATTATTCCAAGTATATACAGCTAAATGACTAAATTTTTATCTTTCCAAGGCAAACCAGAACAGTCCTTTAAAAAAATTTATTTGTTTTATCACTAAAATTTTTGTTTAAATTTTAAAATTTATTACAATTTTTATGTATACATATATATAGATGTATATATACGTGTGAAATAAAATGGTAAAGATTAATTAACAAGTATCCATATGTCTACCACCAAGCTTACAAAAAATTAAGAAATAGCTAATAAATTGTGGTATATTCCTTTTGTGATTTAAAAATGTTTTAAATAAAATTTTAATAGTAAAATTAATAAATGGTCAAAAGTTGGGTATATTTTTTATTTATAGGATTTTTAAAAAGAAGAAAATGAAAATTTCTTTGGTATAAAATCTCCCTCCACATTTAGAGTTTTTCCAACATGCTATAGAAAAAAAAATGTGTATATTCTGCTTCTTTGATGAAAAACCACCCTGGTCTCAAGCTTTCAACATCAAAAAGACTCACGATTACTCCGCAAATGTGTTTATTTCCAGTGATTCAATTTAACAAACACAGACTGAGTGCCTGCCAAATGCCAGGTTTCATGCTAAGTACCAGGGAGCCAAAGTGATTAAGAATTCCTCAGCTCAAGAAGGGGAGGGCGGCGACATATAAATAAATAACCGTACGCAGTGCAGCTGGTGTGCATATGTAGGATGACCGATGAAGATTCAGTAAATTCTGTTTGGGATGAGAGACTTGGAAAGCTGCAGGGAGCCAGGGACTGGATTGTAACTGTTGATTTCTCTGCCTAACTCCCTTTGTAGACCATGTTCATGTACTCTGATCATCTATACAGAAGCTGGATGGGCCTATGGCAGGTGCTCCAGATATATCTGTAGGACGAATAAATAATTTGGACCTTAAAAGATCAGTAGGAGCCAGGCAGAGAAAATAGCATGCACAAAGGCATACTTATTACTGTTGCTCACACATTTTTTGGCAGTTCAGAATAGAGCACTGTTTTATGCTTTAAAAATTCTCTTCTCTGTTTATTAGGATATTGACAGCACAGATCAAGACAGATGGTGTGAATACATTATGTATCGAGGGCTGATCAGGTGAGCATAGGTATTTGATTTTTTAAAAAAAAAATTATTATTACTGTGATCTTTCAGGTCTATCCTGGAGGGAAAAACTTTATGGAAGCAGTTAATTAATTTTATTACTTTTTATAAACATTGATTTGGCTCATTATGCAGTTTAACATTTTTTTCAAGTCATAGCCATTATAATGATTTAAGAAGGAATAAATGGCTAAGCAAATTAAGCTTAATTAGACATAGAGGACACTATATAATTATTAAGCATGATAAGTATGTAACTGCCAACACATGTTAGGGACAGCACCATTTTTTGACTGTATGGTATGGTGGAAACAGCATGGACCAAGGAATAAAAAAGCACTGGGCTGGAATTCCAGCTTTGCCAACTTCTAATCATGCAATCTTGGTAAGTTAACTAACTTGTTAGCGCTACTACTATATTGAGTGGCTGTAGGTAAATTATATTTAAAAAATATATCCCATATCAAAAAATGAATATTTTATGTATATTCCAAAATATATTGTGTGAGAGGCAATTTGTATAGACAGAATATTCATTAGTATAAAAAAGGAAAATAAGGTTGCCAAGCGTGTTTAGTTAATTAAATCTATGTGATATTCCTTATCTATTTATATCATAAAAGTAATAGGTCAATAAATATTCAGAGTAATAAATCAAGGTAATTCTAGTGATATACATAGTAGAGTTAGAAATGGGAAATTGGCTTGATAGTTAAGGTGTTATCTAGTAGGTCTCATCAGATTTCTGAATGACAATAAAACTTTTACAAACCATTTCTATTTCTGCCACAGATTGGGTTATGCAAGGATCTCCCATGCTGAACTGAGTGACTCTGAAATTCAGATGGCCAAATTTAGGATCCCTGATGATCCCATTAATTATAGAGACAACCAGAAAGTAGTCACGGACCACAAGAAAGTTCCTGAGAAAATTCACTTCAATCCCAGGTGAGTGAGCTCCTTTATGTTGTCGGCTACAGTTATGAGGCACAGCATCTCCTCTGGGGACCTAGATATTATCCCGCAGTGAGATCCAAATTATATTTGGATCTAGAGGTTCGTTCAGGTAAGGGAGCTCATGTTAAAGATGATAAAATCCTGCTTGGGTTGAAGTTATGATGCCTGCTTTCTAGGGTAGAGTAATGTGTTGTAGTCCCAGCCTCAGGTAAAAAAGATCACATCAGTGTTATCATCACTGTCACCATCACGATGATAGGTGATATCTGAGTGTTCCTCAGACCCTGATCTAAGTGCTTTCTTTGTATGTTATCTCAGTTAATCCTCATTGGGTTGATACTTTTGTCATCCCTATTTTATAGGTAAAGGAGTTCAACAGAAGAACAGCAAGTAACATCACTAGGGTTACATGGCTAGTCAGTGATGAAGCTAAGATGTGGGTAGGAAGCCTGTTAGTGTCATTGGGTCACTGTGATCCTCAGTGCTGGCTCCACATTAGACTCTCCTGGAGAGCTTTCAGAAGCTATCAATACCTGGGCACCACCCCAGACCAATTCTTCAGGACTTTTCGGCGGTCTGGGCTTTGGATTTAAAAAAATTTCCCCAGGTTATTCTAACATGCAAATAGGATTGAGACTATGGAGAGTAGATCATTCATTTCCATTGCAGATATTCTACCATGTGAAATAGGTTAGGTTTTGTTTAGTTTTAAATAGAGGTTATCTGAGAAATCTATTTGTAGCAAAACATGTGGTTTGGAGTATGTGCTCTTTTCTCCTCCCATGACTGGATAATGAGAGGAAATGTCTGCATAAAACCAAACCCAGAACATGTCATATATAGCATTAGTAGACGTTTCTGCTATTTTTACCAGCTAATAGCTATAGAAACTCCTCAGAGATCATTTTGTTTGGGGGGAAAAAAAGGATATTTATCCATTTTCTTTCTTTTTTTTCTTGCCTCTCCTTACAACAAGAAGAAACTGGACCATAATGTAGATAATGCATATAAGGAGAGCTATAACCAAGTCTTGATTTGCTTCTATTACTGTATTCAGTTTCCACCCTTTGTAAATGTAATGTGGTTGTGAAGAGCATCAGCTCTGGGGTCAAGCCATCCAGTTCAAACCCTCACTTTGCCAGTGAAGAGCTGGGTAACTGTGGGCAAGCTGCTTAACTTCTCTCAGCTACAAGTCTTCATCTGCAAGCAGAGAAAAATAGCAGTGCCTACTTCCTGAGGTTATTTGAGATTCGAATGATACATAAAGTTCTTAGACTAGTGCTTGGTGAATGCTCAGTAGTCAACAGCTGCAATAGCAACAATAATATTTGTAGCAGTAACAGTAGAAGTAAAATAGTTTCTCTCCTTTTGCTGATTGAGGTGATTTCTTAGATGGAACCAGATCTTGGAAGCAAAAGCTTTCCTTTTTCTTTATTCTCTATATACCATGAGTGTAGAGAAATCCAAATAAAATATTTTTGGATAATTACAACTGCATATTGATCCAAACCAACTGTGAAGGGAGCTAGATCTGCTTTCCCATTTAGTTTAATTATGAAAATAATGGAAGTATAAGTAGCAAGCCTGCCTTAATTTAAAAATTCCTTATCAAAAAATATATACATATGAAAACTTATAGAAATAGTCAAAGAATACTAATTCACCAAAAATCCCATTTCTTAATTCAACACATATTCATTGAGTCCCATGATGCCAGCTCTGTGCTAGGCTTTGTGCTAGACAGTGGTGAATAAGACCAAGTCTTTGTCCTATGGAGCTTTTGTTCTGGAGAGGAGATAAGCAATTCAAAAGTTATCACTAGTAATCTTTTTGAATACATCTTTGCTTTTTATATGTGTATATATCACAAATTATTCCAACTGTGTAAGTGTATAAAATATATTTATGTATGTGTGTATATGTTTATTCATTCTATTTATTAACCTGATTTTTTTCATCCAAATAGTATATTAGGAACTTTCTTCCATAATAAAAGTATTCTTCTGAAAATACTTTTTAAATGATTGCATAATATCCCAGTGTACAGATATACCAAACTCTAGCTAACCAATTTAGGTTTTTTTTGCATTTATTTTTCCATTATTATAAAAAGTCTTCCAGAGGCTTTTTATTGTATCTTTGAGCATATCCTTGAATACTTCCTTACAACTCAATTATAGACATGGAACAGCAGGGTCAAAGGTTGGGCAAGTTTTTAATATTCCTTATCATTGTTTTGGAATGATAGGGTAAACAGATCTTCTGTCTCCTACATTATGGAAGTTATTTGGATATTGTGATTGCTGATGAGGAAAAGGAAGTCAAGGATTTCATTTGCTAGGTCTTAGCTTTCTTTCCAGTACTTTTTGTAGTTCATCCTACCAACCAGAGCTATGTAATTTTTTACCAGTAAAGTAAATAGTTAAGCTAAATAGCGTGTGAGCACTAGCCTGAGAAGTTGAAAGTGTGCCAAAATGGATTTTTTAAATGCATAATTGTAACATGAATAACATGTCAGTTTTTGTGCTCTTTTAACCTGTAAAATGGCTATTACTCAAGCTGAGGACTAGAGAGAAAATTTGGATTTATTTTTACCAATGTTATCAGCCAATAATTCTTAAACAGTTATGCTTTTGGAATGATCCATAACTATGGAAAGAGGACTTCAAAGGTTAAAATATATATGCCTTTCCCATTTGTATGAAACCTTTTTTTTTAGTTTTTCATTTGCTTTTTTATTAATTGATCACATCTCTCTTAATTTTATGACAAATAAGTCAAACCACAATAGGTGATGGTTGAAATCTTACATAAGAACATACCTTTCTGAATGGTTTATACATGTCAATTACTTTTTTTTTTTCAGATTTGGATCCTACAAAGAAGGACACAATTATGAGAACAACCATCATTTTCATATGAGTACTCCCAAATACTTTTTATGAACTATTTGAAACAAGAATTCATTGACTGTGCAAGTCTAAGGAAAACAAAAGTTATCTAAGATAAAATGAAGAGATGAACAAAAGTGGGAAACTACAAAGAGCCTTAATTTTGAAAAAGTATGGTATCTATGCAGTGGGAAATTCTATCAATATATAAAATATATTGCTTAATGAAAGCATTTCTCCAAATTGTTTTTCTTAAATTTTTGATAAAAAGTAGAATGTGGAGTAATATAAGGAAGTTTTACTTCTAGAAATAAAATCATTAAGTGTCTTACTTTTTTAATGCTTAAAAATAAGAAATTGATTTATTGATGAACTGGAAAGACTACTTACAAAAATCAAGCAGTCTTAAATCCCTCTTGGGACAAAGCAGGGAAACTATGTTCAAAGATTAAATCTAATTGTTCGAAGAGTAATGTGTACATACAACTACTGCTGACTCAGGAACATCAGCATGCCCGTCACCATCCTTCTTTGATCTATGGTAGAATCATCTCTTTTCTCCCATGTTTATATCACTCCATGGCTGTACATGACACACTGGAGTGATGTACACCACAACACACAGAAGAGTCCATGGAGTGAATTTTCTTCCCTAGAACTGAGCAGGTAGGTGATTGGAGAATTCAATCTAATAGCACCATGCCCACAAGGAATGGTGATTTAAATGCTCTTCAGGGAGGCACATATATCTTAGAACTGGAAAGGGCCCTGAATGTTGTTTTACCTTTGAGGGCAGAGATAAAAATTACAAGAGAGAATTTCCAAGGGTTTTATGTCACAATCTAAGGAGGTTCCTTGAATCTAATTAATAAACATGTTATTGAGCATATTGCCATAGGCAAAACATTATGTCCCAGTGGTGGTTTTAAAAATATGTCCACAAATGATTTGGCACTTTCTTCAGCAGGTGAAACCTAATTAGCCTTTCTTTGAGTATGGGTTAGACTTGATGACTTCTGATGAAAATAAAGTGAAAGAGATGGCATGCTACTTCCAAGTGTAGGTGATAAAAGATATTGTGGCCTCTGCCTTAGTCTCACTCTCTTGGATCTGACAAAAATCAGCTGCCACATCATGAACAGCCAGCCCTATGTAAAAGTGGTGAGGAACTGAGGCCTCTTGTCAACAGCCAGGTGACTGAGCCACCTTGGACGTGGAACCTTCAGCCACAGCCAAGCTTCAAGTTGTACTTCAGCCCCAGCTGACATCTTGACTGTAATTCATGAGAGACCTAAGCTCAACCATCTATTTAGTGATTCCTAAATTCTTAACAGATAATAACTGTCATTTTAAGCCACCTATGTTTTGGGGTTATTTACTCTGCATCACTACATGACTAATTAACTCCTTGCATTTTTCATGTTTGGAGAACTTTGAGAACCTGGCAACAACAAACATATTTACTTAGTGTCTATTATATGCACAGTACTGTGTTTGGCACATGGTGATGGTAGGAGGTGTCACTTAACTGGGAAAGATGTTGCCCTTTCCTCTGATTCCTAATTACCAAATTTGGGAGACAGAAAGCTACAAAGACAGCAACTACTAATTATTGACCCCCTACTGAACCAACATTATCTCCTGACAATGATACTGCAAGGTTATGTAACACAGATGCCAATTGGGATCTTCTGAACTTTCAGCTCTAGATAAGATAGCCAGAATTCCTATTCCATTTTCTCCTGAAGACCGTGTCTTCCCCAAGATTTCTGTGAATTGTAGTAGATTATGGGGCAAGGTTCACATTTTTATGGCTACCTCTCATTGATCTCCTTCCACTGTCATATTTCAGTTCATAGATGGTCTTCCTCTTGCATTTCCAACACTTGGATTATGCTACAATGCAGGGTAAATGCAAAGAGAGAACACACTGAATGCACCTAGCCATTGCCTGGCACTCATCAGGTGCTCAGTATTTCCCAAAGTTCTGGGGAAGCGGATCTACACACAGACGCAAGTACTGCCTCTGCACTGTGCCAAGCAGACACTGAACTCTCTTTGTTCCTGACTTCCTCAAAACAAAGTAAAACACAACAGTCTCACCATGTGTTTTAGTGGGTAGCATGTTTTACTGAAGATCTGTAAAGACAGAGAAGGAGTTTACACTAATAGAAACTCAGACATCTTTGGATAGATATTTAGATATTCTCTTGTTTTACAAATCTTTCATCTTCTCCAGATCACGTAGTTTAGGGATCTCCCTTTTGTCTTCTCTGTTTTTCCACACCTCCCCCAAATTTCTGTTAATTTCTAATGCAAATCAGATTTACAATTTCTTTTACTTAGTCTCTGTATTCATCAAGCTCTTGAGACCTTGTCTTCTAACTCAAATGGCTTATCAAAGATAGAGACTTCAATACATCTCTCAGTAAATGATAAAGTTTGAATAACAAACTTAACTTGATTAGCATATATAGATCAGAGTCCCCAGTAACTTCAAATTATTCATTTTTTCAAGTGTACATGGAATATTTTCCCAAACTGACCACATGCTGGATCAAAAAACAAGACTCAACAAATGTCAAAATACTGAATTAATATAGAGTATTTTTTCTAATGATAAACTGAGCTATAAAAAAAAAAGAATTAGAAATCTCTAAATATTCGCAATTGAATAATTAAGTAATCCATAGGCCAAAGAAGAGCTCATACTGGAAATTAGAAAATATTTTTAACTAAATAGGAATGGAAATATGGCATATCAAGAGATATAGAACCAATAAGAGATAAAGATATACATAGATAAAGATATAAATAACTTGAATAGTAATTACTGACTTGACACTCTGTTGAGCCAAGAGCTTTACCAATATTCTCCTGTTAATATGCATCATCCAACCTGTATGGGTGTATCTGTGTGTCTGTGTCTACATCTGTATCTGTACCTATATCGACATCTGTGTCTGTGTCTGTATCTACATCTACCTACCTACCTACTTACCTACCTAACTACCCATTTGCATTTCCTATTTGTTCTTTTCTCTGGAGAACCCAGACTAATACAATATCAAAACTAAATGTTAAATAAAAGGAAAATTATAGGTCAATCTCTATAATATATATGAATGCAAAATTCCCAAGCAAAATATTGGCAAACCAAATCCAGTGCTGTAGAAGAAGATAATACATTATGACCAAGTTAGGTTTATTCTGGGAGTGCAAGGTTCATTTAACACTTGAAAATCAACCAATGTAATTCTCCACCTCAATGATATATGTAAAATTTAATACTCGATAAAACTTAATATTCACTCGTTATTAAAAAAAAACCTAGAAAACTAGGAAGAGAACATAATCTAGTAAAGTATGTATATAAAATCTAACAGTGAACATGACAATAGTGAATTATTGAACACTTTCTTCTTGAGATCAGGCGTGAGGCATGGATGCTTGCTATGACCACTTCATTTGATTTTGTCCTAACATGCAATAAGGCTAGAAAAAACAATAAGTATAAGAATTGGAAAAGTAAAATTGTCATTATTTCAGATCATACAATTGTTTATATAAGAAAACCCATAAGAATGAACAAATAAGCTTTTAGATTTACTGGAAATCAAATAGAAATCAAGTAGAAAATATCCACAGTAGGATGAACTGGAAATAAATCAGCACTCAAAAGAACTGCAAGCCTGCTTCAAGTCATCTAAGTCCTTACTCTTTAAAGTGTGACTGTGGACCATCAGCACTGCATTAGTTAGGGTTCTCCAGAGAAACAGAACCAACAGACTATACATGTAGGAAGAGATTTATTATATGGTTTTTGCTCATGCAATTGTGGAGGCTGAGGAGTCCTACAATCTACTGTCCTCAAGATGGAGACCCAGAAGAACCGGTCTGTAATTCAGCCTGAGTCTGAAGGCCTGAATCCAAGAAACCAATGGTGCAGATTTCAGTCTGGGTCAGAAGGCCTGAGAACCAGTAGTACAGAAGGCAGAAGATCTATGTCCCAGCCAAAGCAATTAGGCAGGAAGGAAGCAGGGCCAATTCCTCCTTCCTCCACTTTTGTTCTATTCAGGACCTTGATGGATTGGATAATGCCCACACATATTGAGGAGGGCATCTACTTTACTGAGTATGGATTCAAATGTTAATTCCATCCAGAAACACCCTAATAGACACACCTAGAAATCATGTTTAATCTGGGCACCCTCTGGCTGGCCAAGTTGACATAAAATTAACCATCACAAAGCACTGAAATCACCTGGTGGTTTGTTAAAAATGCGAAGTCTCAAGTTTTGTCTCAGTTTTACTAAATCATAACTTGCACTTTAACAAGATCCACATGTGATGTCAGTTTGCGAGGTCCTGATCTTGGTGGATCAAAATCTCAAGCCCTGAACTGAGGTTAAGGTGATTCTGGATGCCCCATGCACCTAGACACCTTGCAAAATAAGTAAATAAAATCCAATTAACAATAAAAAATTTTTTTCAATCACAATGTCCAGTACACAATAAAGGATTATTGAGCATACAAGGAATAAAACACCATAAACCATGATCAGCAGAAACAACAGACAAGGGAAACAGATATATTGAGGCTTCGGGTATGGGGTTTATTAGATATAGACTATAAAAACTGTGTTTACTGTGTTCAAGGACATAAAAGCCAAGCTTGAACATTCTTTAAAGAAACAAACTATAAAACAACATTAGATTTGAAAAAAAATTCTAGAATTCTCAAAAACTCTGTAACTGAAATTAATAATACAGTGGAATTGTTTAACATTAGAATAGACAAATAGCTGAAGAACTGTAAGACAGGTTAGAAGAAACTTAGAGGTAGAAATGAAAGGCTCCTAGGGAATAAGAATAGGGGGAAATTCAAATACATCTTTTTAATATTTGCGAAGACACTAGGCTTATTCTACACAGAAATAAACACATTTAATAATCCCTTTACATCTTCATACAGTAGTGTGCTTTGTGCAAGTCAGAGTTTATACCTTTCATTAGTTTTAGCAGAAAGTACATGGAGCACCGGTATTATTTAGTTCCTTTAACCTGACGATGATTATTCCAGTGCAAGCACAGAAATTCAGAGCCTGTAACCTTCCTGGCCTGCCACACGCTTGCTGTTGCTGATTCCTAGGGCAAAATAAAGGCCCTGATGTTTTGGTGCGGTGAGAGAGTGGTTGAAAAAAATCAGTTTTCTGATTTCTGGGCTCTTCTGAGCAGAGCCATTGGGCTGCCCTGAAGGAAGAGGATAAGGTCTGGTAAAGTGGGTGGGAGAAGAGGCGCCAGTCTGGGAACTCAAGTTGCACTGCTTTGGAGACTGACAGTGTAGCTGAACATAAAGCAATTTCTGAACTGGTGTAATCTGTCAACCCAGCAAAATACAACATGCTCTTAACTAACCTTATTTGTAAGGATTCTGAGGAAACCTATCGATTAGAAATTAAATAAAGTCTATGGAAATGTGGGGTTCTTGTTAATGATCATAACACCAGAGTTCATATTCTGTGATTTGATCTGGGATGATTGGGAATTCTGGGGACCTAAATCCTCTTCAGTTCCAGCCTACTTTGGAAGAGAAGGAAGTGTACAGATTCCTTTGTACTGCTTCCTAGCAGAGCAAAACACTATATAAACATTTCTCTGTTTTTTGTTTTTGCCATACAGAAACTTTCTAACAATACCTCTGTAAGCCTTTTCTAACATTTCTGGCAGTTTTCCACTTAGATTTTTTTTCCTTTAAAATAGTTAGTTAGATAGCAAAATGTTGAATATATTTTCATTTTTTTTCAATATTCCTTTTAAATTTGAGAATTTAGTTGTTTATGACCTTAGGGGAACAGGTATTACGGAATGAATGCTTGTGATCCCTCAACCTCCAATTCATATGTTGAAATCCTGACCCCGGATGTAACACTATGAGTAGGTGGAGCCTTAGAAAGATAATTAGGTCAAGAGAGTAGCGCTATCATAAATGAGATTAGCTCCTTTGTAAGAAGAGACACAAGAACTTTCTCTTTCTTCTCTCCATCATTTGAAGATACTAGAAGACAGCCATCTACAAACTAGGAAGAGAGCCTTCACCAGACACCAGATCTGTTGGCACCCCGACTTTGTACTTCCTAGTCTCCAAAAACTGAGAAATGTTTGATGTTTAAGACCCCTAGTCTGTAGTATTTTGTTATAGCAGCCCAAACTAAAATAACCCAGTGATTCTCAGTGTAGGGTGGGGTGGAGTGGTCTGTAGACTGGGGAAGGCAGAAACATGGGGAAAAGTGGACACATTCAAATCTCTCCCTTCTTTACAGTGGATATAGTGTTAACGGCCAATGTCTCCTCCAATCTGGAGACCAGACTCTCTTTCCCTGCTTGTTCTCCAACCAATTTTCTACTTAGTGGAATTTGGCAATTCAAGAGATGCATCCTCATGCTTCCTATTTCTCATTTTTTCTTTTTAAATTATAGTACATTTTTTCAGATGATCAGATGGGTTCAGGGGACAAAGAAAGAGAAAAAGAAGGAGAAAAAGTGCTTATCTGTTGTATTGTGGAGTGGTGAATTTATTTTATATAGTTGAGTCAGTAGCTATTTTGATTCCCATGTATTTGAGAAGCATCCAATTATTTTAGACATAGCTTCGTATGAGCTAATAATGCACTCTCTTTGTTAGATTACCTTAATCTGTACTAAGGGGCTCTAGAAGAGTTAATGCCTTGAGCTGACTTCATTATGTGAACAGCTAATAGGAGCACTAACATAGTTAAGTAATTTCAGAATAAAGGCATTACATAAGACTCTAGAATAGAAACCACTTAGTCAAACACTGATTGATAACATTAATAATCAGACACCCTTAATAAACTATAATTTCTCCCTACATTCAATTTTTAGGCATAAGAGGCGAATCATAAAAAAATATGCCTATTTCAGAATCCAGAATCCATAATCACAGGGCTGAAAAGGAACTTAGAGATCACATAAATCAGCTCTCTTGCTTTGCAGTTGAGAATCTGAATTTAAATCCACTAGATGATATATACAGGAACAGCTAAATAATAGAGAAGCTGGAACAAGAATACAGTTTTCTTTTCCTGTTCCAGCATTCCTCCTTCCACATGATATTGCCTCATAAAATTTGGTGGGGGAAGCATTTCCAGGATATATCATGAGGCTCTGATAGATAGTCCAAACCTCTACACCATAAAAACTGATGTCCTAAATTGCGTTATGTCCGTCTGTCTTATGTGTCTCAAATCCCCTCCGCTCTGGTCTCAGCACCCTCCTGGGACAGAATCTCTTTCACCTGTCCTTCTGTTTCTTCTTCCCTTCCCTTCTCCCTCCACCCAAACTCTGGTGCAGGGCTGAATCTTCCATGGAGATTCTGTCCCAACCGCTTCTTTGTCCTTATTTCTCTCACCTACTTTGTTAGTCCTAGTGTCAGCAACTTTGTGGAAATTCTACCTTCCCCATTTTGTGAGGTTCCCTGACCAGAGGGAGCCCATGCCCAATCGCTGGCTAATTGTGTCACTGACAGATTGCCTGGCTGGCTGGTTGGCTTTCAGAGTTTGTCCCTCTCACTTTCCTTCCTTCTTCTACTTCTGCAATGTCATTCCCTTCTTTTGTATTTGTTAAATTAAAAATAAATTATATATGTTTCAGGTATACAGCATTATAATTCAACATCTGCCCTTCCTTTCTTAAGGAGGCAGGACCTTGCCTATGCAGGAGGCTAGAGCATTAGAGACTCAGGATCTCTCTTGTGTCTAGGGACATTTAGCTCCCTCTACCCACAGCTGGACTCCTTTGAGGTGGGGGTTTACCTCTGTTTTTGCTTCAGTTCCACTGACTAACTTGAAGGATTAGGCTAATGATCTCCAAACATTAGAATGTGTGCCACCATACCAGTAAAAAAAAAAAAAAAAAAAAAAAATTGAGCATGCACTCTCAATATATTTACTTATAACTTACATGTACTACTCTACATCCACATATCAGAAATAGGTAAAACTTAATTTCTTTTTGAGTAAAAAGGGATATAAATAGAAGTTATAATAGTTTTTCTTTGTATGTCCCCACTTCCCACTCCCCACTGCTGAATTGAGCAGTGGGTGCTCTGGGAGCCACACATAGATGGGACAAGTAGGGGTTCTGTAATAGTAATAATAATGGTTGTCATTTTTTGAGCACTTACTCTATGTCAGACACAGTACCAAGACTTTACATAAAAAGTTCCACTGGATTTTTGCGGGAGATCATGTGGTGGGCACCACCGACTCTCATTTTATTTTCAAAGAAACCGAGGCTTAGAGATGCTCTGTGGCCACCAGCAAGAGGCAGGGCAGAATCAGCTAGATCTCTTTGACTTGAAGCATGTCTTAGTTACCCTGCCACGCTGCTTGAGGGAAGAGAGCAAACATTTGTTGAATGCTGGGAATAGGGATGCAGTGCCCTCTGAAAGACACCACCCTACTGGGCTCTGACATCCTGTGGGTCCCTAGATTTTGCTGAAAAGGGTTTGATAGGGTTGAGTATATATCATGAGGCTTTAAAAAAAATTCTCTGTATGGAATTAATTGTGGGAATTTTTAAAAAATCTTAAAATGTATAATTATGCAGTATATAACACATTTGGAATTCTATTGGCTTTCCGTTTTGGAATCTTGCTGTTATTAGTGGCCTTATTTCAATGGGAAATGCATTTTAAGTTTCAAATACTCAAATTAAAAATAAACTTTTTAATAAGTCAACTTTTCGCTATCTTTTCAAGTTTGGATTTCCTGAGCGATTTACTAAGGCGAGAAAGTTATTACAGCATTTTGGAAAAGATTTTCAACAAAAAGCATTGATAGAATTTTCAGACAATAAGAGTACCACATTCTTTGAATATTTTGGTTAACTGAGATTACTACTTCAAATCATGGTTCCGAATTCCTTAGTGAGACAACTTAAAGCCTGAGGGTATATTCTTTTCTCAGCTGGAGTTTGCATTAGTATCCCTTACTCACAAAGCCTTGACCCTTGCCAAAGGAAAGAACAAGAAGGTGAATGTATTTCTCTTCATCTTTACCACTGTCACCTGATGGCAACTGATTTTACATCCCTAAACAGTAATGGCAAATGTTACGAAAAATACTAATTGTAAAGTTCTGTGGTCAGAGGCTATATTTGTTCTTTTGTAAAATATAGATCAAACATGTTTTTTGTTTACAAATTCTTTTCCATCTACAATTTCTTTTTGATTCTCACAATCATCTCTTTAGCTAATGTTTGAAAATTTATTATTGTTTAATAAACTATGTCTCATGATTCCTTGAGTTAGAAGTTTGAGCAGCACATGGCTGGGCAGTCCTTCTCTTCCATGTGGCATTAACCGGGGTCACTTGTTGGCACGTGGATGGTGGCTGGGCTGAACCAGAACAGGCTTTACTCACATAACGGTGTCAAAAAGTATGTGGTCATCTTTAATCTGCCACAGCCAGATTTCAGGAGGTCTTATCTGCATTTTCTAGATGAAGAAACCAATACTCAGGTTAATAGAGGTGATTTAATAGAATGGCACATCTAGTAAGTGCGGAAGGTGGGGCACTACCCAGGACTGCTAAAGGCTGGTATATGTATATTGCCGGACACCTTGTTGGACTCAGGTATTTTCTGAAGAGCATAATGTGCTAAATCTGCTTCTCTTTTGCTCCTCCTCTTTTAAAATGGTTGAAAATCCAGAAGGGCCCTGACGTGTCTATATTTCTGAACAGGGTACTTGTTCCCATTGCCTCTCTTTTCCATTTGATTTATTTCCTTTCTATGGCAGGAATGAGATGAGGAGCAAGAGGGAAAGGGGAGAGGGCTATCTATAAGAACTGGGAGTCGAGATAACCACAGTGGTACCAGCTGCTGCCCTTAGTGTATGCTGCTGGGTTAACATCATCTTGAATTCTGAGCAAGCAAAGGGCTTAACCCATGGCAGAAGCACATTTATTTGAGGTTAATGGGGGTGGGAAACTAGTCAGGAAATAAACAGCTGTGGGGTGAAGAAATAAGTATGAGCCATTTCATTGGCCAATATGAATCAGTCTTTAGGAATCTGGTTTTAAATCGA
Organism: Macroglossus sobrinus; assembly: GCA_004027375.1. NCBI lineage: Eukaryota > Metazoa > Chordata > Mammalia > Chiroptera > Pteropodidae > Macroglossus > Macroglossus sobrinus. Next base: position 49,746 of record PVKZ01003287.1, read on the forward strand.
CACATTATTCAACAAAAGCCAGAGCATATTTCACAGCAGTGTTTCTGTACAGTTCAAATGGCTTTTTGAAAAGCACCTCCTAGTACATGACATTTGCTCTATTGCTCGGATTTGGCCACAGGAAATCCTGGGGTTATCTCTGGCAGAAGGCACTCTTTCTTTACTAATAAGCCATGCTTCCACTTTCCTTTATCTCAAGATTTCAAAAGATGCTTCTTTTCTTTCTAGTGAAGCAATGGCTATACTAATCCTTTCCTTTTCTTTCCTGTTACAATGGAGCCTATTGCTATATTATATAATATTTTTATTATAATTATATAATAATGTTATCAATTATATACTACTTTATCTTATTTATATTATAATTATATTGCTATAATAGCCCATCGTTATTGCTACTGAGGCCTACTGCTATAGTATCCTTTAGATTTAAATTTATGTGCCAAGTCTGCAAGCATCTTGTCTCTCTTTCAAAATGCTGGGATTTGTTTTATTCACTGCATATAAATCTGCCTCATTTTTCATCATATAGCAAAAGCACTGAAGAAGTCTACAAGAGCACCTTGGAAATCCATCTTATATGTGAGCAGGGAAAATTCTCTTCCAGTGCTTCTGAATGTAACCATGCTGAATAGCACATCACTTACCCAGAGCAAGGACTTCAAAGTAACAGTAAAATTAAAGTTCATTCAAGGTCTCATTCACTGGGAACATTTTTGCTTTGTAGATATCAAGTACCACATGTACTTGCAGTGGCTAGGATTTCCATAAAAGGAGTAATAGCAGTGTTAGATTGCAATATCCAAAAGTGATGTTAGTTGTTATCGCAAAGAGAAAAAAATTAAAGCAGAGGAAAGATGACAGTAGAGTCTGCTGAAAATGAAAGAACGGCAGAGTGCTTGGGCACTGTGGGGGGATATTAGCGGGACTATAAGCTGTGCCCATCTGATGTGTCCCTTTGTTATTGCCTTCATTCGCCGTGTCTGAGGCTTGGGGATTTGTTATTTATTCCTCTCTGGCAAGGAAAATGAGTATGGCTCAGTTTAGTGCAGTGTCTTTCATTCCCGGAGCTGCTTAAGACAATTATCTGAGGTGGAGGAAAAATATTAATTACTATTTTATTCCGCAGTATTTCTGTGTTTTAAATTTCTGCTTTTGTGTTGTGTTGTGTTATGATAGCAATGCTATCAGAAATGAGTTCCATCACAGGCAATATGGAGATCACCTGGGAACCCATTAAAAATGCAAATTCTTGGGTCCCATCTCAAACCTACTGAATCTCTGATTCTCTGGGGATGGGCCTGATGATGATCTGTGCTTGAGCAAGCTCTCCAGGTGATTCTGATAGCCATTTAAGTTTGAAGAGCAAACTGCTTTCTAATATGTATTATATATTCAAAATAAATACGTACATATGGGAAATGTACTCAGAAGTCCTTGCCAATGGGATGCTCAAACAAAAAAGTTCGAAGATGATGCTGTGGTAGAAACATGTGGACTCAAGAACCACTTGCAACCAGGAGAGTGGTCCTGGCTCATAGAGCCAAGCTAGTCCAGCTCTTCTCCTTTTTTCTACTTTGCTAATTAACCCTGGAGTGGGGAAGTCATTTAGCTTCTTTTTCTTCCTGGGTAAGCTTAAGCAAGTCACTCAGTCACTTTGGAAAATGAGAACAAAGTGAGATGTTATTACCTTACAGAATTGTTATGGCAGTGAAATGAGCTCGTGCTTACTGGAAGTGCATAGTGAGCCTTGAGCACAAAACAGATGCTCGGTTCTTCTTTTCCTACATAGCTGTAGACCCCACAGTATCAGCAGTTTAAATTCTTCTGCCTGCTAGGGTAGATCTATTCGTCCTTAAACACATCAGAATGTTGCATGTATGGAAGCCAAAAAACCTCTCTTACACACTATAGGCTATGTCTGTTAAACTTTGTGAAGCCTTGACATGAAGACAGATGGAGAGGGCAGCAAATGAGTTTTTCCAACATATTTACCCTTTCCAAGAGTTGCATGTAATTTTCCACTGAAATGCCAAACTACAAAGAATAGCAGTGTCAGTGATGCTGTAGACTGGAGCAGTTCCCCATCACGCTGTTGTGAAACCCATTTCTGCTTATCCTGATAGAGCAAGTAGCCTCCTATTCAAGCTGTGCATGCTTTAGCCTGGCAGCCAGAAGCAGCTAAGTGAGTTCTCATGAGACGGTGAAAAGTGAAAAGTGTCCAAAACTTTTCCCTATGAGATCTAGGAAGTTTCCTTAACCATTAGTATTCGGAACAATTTCCTGGGGTGCTTGTGAAACTGGCACATTTCTGGGCCCCACTGGCACTCAGCATGAAGAGATAGAATAAAAGCCTCCGACTCTTTCTCATGAAATCAATCCCACTAGCTCTCCACAATCTAACTCAAGGCAAATCAGAGCATCTATTAACATAAGTATTAGCTGGAGACGGCAAATGCTCATGGTCAATAAAAACCATGGATGAACTTGGTGAGTGATGAGAGAAGTACAGAAAAGCCACTCTGTCCTAAAATACTTTACCACTTCTTCTAGTCATTATGAACAAAATGATCACCAGCAGAGAGTTAATCAACTCTTGACTCATGAAATGTTTCTGTTATGTGCTGGAGACAGTGCTAGGTCATTGAAGACAGGGCTCCAGCTCTGAAGGTGAGGTGGCCTTATAGAGTAGAGGTTTCTAACATAGAACGATGGGGCCTGGAGTAGTGGGGAGGCCCACTGGACTTGGGAGGATAAACAGCTGGACTAGCTTGACTCTCTGAGCCAGGACTTTCCTGGTTGCAAGTGACAGAAACCTAATTTGAATTACAACGAGAAAATGTTTTGTCATGAAACCAATCCCTGGAAGAGTAGGGCATTAGCTAGGCTTCAGAAGCAATTGGAACTGGGAGTAGAAGACAAAGCCACTGCATGGGCTGTTTCCTGTGTCTGGAAAGCTCTTCCCTCCCACTTAGTATATCTACTCTTCATTATTCATGTGTCTCCAGTCACCTCCTCAGGGAAGCCTCCCCTGCCCACTACTTATCTCCCTAACTTGATCACACAGAGTCCTAGCTGATTTATTGAAGACTTTAGGGCAAAAAAGAAAAAGGCAACCTATTTGGGCAGACTAGTATATGCTAGTATATGAAGAAAAAGGTACCCCTTCCTCTGGGCAAAGACAGCAGACTGTAAGTGGGATTTCAGCCCACTTGCCCCATTGGCTGTGCTTCTTTGTTCAATGCACAGACTGTAGAACTGTGCAAAGATACTGAGTCAGATCCCATATTGTATGCTCTTAGAAGACTGTGTACCTTTTCTCCTTAGTACTTGTCAAAATAGCAGTTTTATTTTGCTTGCATGATTTTTTAAGGAATGTCTCCCCTGCAAGATTATAATGCCTATGGACAGCAACTGGTTGTTTTTGCTCGACGTGTTATTCCTAGAGACCAACAGTGTCTGGCACATGAAAGGCCCTTGATAAATAATGTTTGTTTCATGAATAAATGAATGAACAAGCAAATGAATGTTTGTTTCTTTATTTTTCTTGGACTGGCTTTTTCTATGAGGTGGAACCATGGTTGCTGGCAGTTTACCTCTCCTTAATTCTGATTTTGAAAATTTCAGGAAAGGATGCTGATTGGGCCAGCTGAGATTGCATGCTCACAGACAGTGGGAGGCACCCTTATTGGCAACCCATATCAAAGCACTGTCTGATAAATGATGGGGTGAGCAGTTCCCCAAAAGAAGGGAAGGCTCTTCCTAGAGGAAGAGGGAAGGGCTGGGCAGAAACAACTCTAGATGGCCCCCCACTGCCATTGGCATGCTGTAGGTCTTTGTTTTGTCACCTATGAAATGAGGGAATGTGCTGAGCTCATCTTTGAGATCATCTAGCCCAGTGTTCTATTCCCTTTTGTTCTGGTTCTGGTTCTGTTTCCTCCTGCCGAATTCTGTTCTAGTGCTGCAGGTGTTAGTGGAAAAAGACATGACTGTGGGCAGCCTCAGTCAAGGAAGTCTTCATGGAGGTGAGTTTTAAGCTGAGTTGGAAAGGCTGAGGACAAGGTGTATATGGAGAGAGGAAGAAAGGGAGATATTTCAGGGTGAGGGGCTGGCTGGGAGAAGTATGTTAGGTATTGGTGTGGAGCCACTTGTTTGTTAGGAATATTTTTTTAAATGTAAATATCTTTGTAAGGGGTATCATGTTTACTCATCTATATTTTCCCTTGAATTAGTTTATTCGAGAACAGCAAGCTGGTCATCTACAAGAATCTGAGGGAATGAGACATTGGACAGGTAAGTTTTGATAATCAAACTAGGTCCTGAATACAAGCATCTCTAGGATGCATCAATTAGGGGGATCACCCTGGGGTTTATATACACTTTGCATGTGTGCTGGGGAAGGGCAGAGTGGTAAGGGATATTTGCTCAATCAGCAGGAGGGTAACTCACGGAGGCAGGGAAGAAAGAAGTGTCTCCATTTTATAATGTTAACGTAGCATGAGGCTCTTACACACGCAGTTGTCCCTAAACCCTTCCCATGATCATTAAGTAAATAACCTCCCAGCACCTGTCTGTTCTTCTTCTAATTCTTCAGGTGACCTGTGGCTTTCCTCAAGGATATTGTTTAAGCTCATTTAAATCTTTTTCAATCTTGTTCCTGTGGAGTACAGAGAGGTTTGCCTTGACTCGCTAAAGATGGGCTTCATATTGAAAATGGAAGTGGTCTATCCAGGATGTCCAACAGGCACCATAGTGGGAGCCCTGGGCACCTGGAAAGGGAGCTGGAAGCGGGAGAGAAGGTTCACCAAGGGGAAGAGGGTGCAGGGGGCAAGTGATGCAGCATGACCCATGTGCAATGGCAATTCTTTAAAGCTGAACTGCCTATAACAACACTCTGTTACTTTGGAGCCTATTCTAACATACTCCAACATGTAGTCTCTATTGCTGGATCCTCAAAATCTGTTTAACAAGGAAGAGGATAAAGTTCTGTATCCTAGAACTTGAGAAACTATTTCTTGCTGCCACGAATGTTGGGTACAGAGCACACTGGACATTTGTCCTGGCCCCTAGAACTATGGTGTGACTGCCTATCGGTTCTAGAAAAATAGGTACGGCTTCCACATTAATGAACATGGTGTGTGTGTTGTGGGGGGAATGGGGTGGGAAAATAGCCCTCTGTAAAATGCTATACTAAGAAGCAATGTAGCATAATGATGAAAAATGCAGATTTGAAGCTAGTTGGCTTGGGTTTAATTCTCTCAGTTCTGTCATTTACTAGCTGTATGATTTTAGGTAAGTTAATTTACCCATCAATATCTCAGTCTCCTCACCCGTAAAATGGGTTGAACAAAAGTTTCTACCTCTTGGGATTGTTGGAAGGATTATACGAGCACTAGAACAGTACCTGGTGCCAAGTCAGTGGGACTTAAATGTTTGCCAATATTTCTATTCCCTAATCTATTGTCTGTGAATTTGAAATGTTGTTGCAAAGCCAAAGTGATAGAAAATTTGAACGGAGGCTTAGAACAGACTAAGGTTGCGGTGAAGGAGCTTCAAAGCCAGAAAAAAAGTAATTGTGCGATGGAGGGATGGAGAATAAAATGGAAGCAGCTGTAGGGACTCCAGGTCAGACTCTCAGGATAAACTGACCAGATCATGGGGGTGAGGGCAGAGTAGGTGGAAGGCCTAGAGTGCAGTGGAAGCTGATCAGGGTCTGGGGTCAGGGGTTGAGGGAATGAAACAATTAGATGAGAGAAGGCAAAGGGCAACTGTAGGCAGGGTAGGACCCAGTGTCTGGGTGTAGGTGGCTGCAGAAAAAGCAAATTTGTCTGAAACCCAGTTTGAAACTGGAGGTGAGTAAAATGTGGAAAGAGATGTTTATTTTTGGCAATTCCTCTCCACAGTGTACTTCTCTCTTACTCTATGTCCAATGATTCTATTCTGCTTTGAAAATGCTGCCCCCAGTGCTAAGTTCTCCTCCCCTGCCACTTCTCCACAGCCTGAAACTGTTCACTTCCCTCACCAGTTCCCTAACAAAATTCCCATTATTTGGGTGCAGACTCAGATGTCAGCCCAAACTAGGAGGAAAGCTAACAGAGAGAAACACATCTCTCACTAACAAAATTACCGAAAGCCACTGACTAGAAGATACTTGTAAACTCAAATGAATTCCTAACCTAGTAATTCTTAATTTAAGCAGTGATGGGGTGGACATAGACAGGGTTCGGAGAATCATCATTTTCTCTGAATCTTAAAGGGGCTATCACTCTCAAAATGTTCAAGGTATTTGCTTTAACCTATTTTGGCTAAGGCAGCTTAACAAAGTAAAATGTAAGTATTCACATAAGTTGGAAGAAGTATTTTTCAGTTCTGTAAGTTGGTGATTTGTGTGTGTGTGCGCGTGCCTTCATGTGTGCATGTGTGTATGTGTGTATGTGTTTGTATCCAAATTCTTTTTCTATTTTGGAACCATAAATTTATTTCTTAAATGCTTGGATTCATTGCTTTCCTCATACTAACATGGCTCCTGTGGTTGCTTCAATTGAGGGTTCAGGTATGAGGTGTCAGGAGGTGTGGGGTAGCTGAGGGAGGTATAACCTGGTTGTAGGGGCTGGAATCTACTTAGTCATAGGTTTTTGACATCCTACATCCTCTTCCTCTCTAAACCAGTAAGTTCTTACTTCTATAACATGGTATCATCATCAAGGAAGTAAGCATATATTTTCTACAGCTCCAGTCCTCCTCATCTCTCCCGCATTTCCTATTGCTGTCTGTGGCTCCATTCACTCTCCCAGAATGCTTCACTTTGCCATAATGAGATGCTCGGCTGCTGTGCAGCACTGACATCTGGAGATGGATGGGGCCTCCTGTACTGCCCTGAGAGGGATGTTAAAAGACATTGTATTCATGGAAGCAGGCTAGAAAAGGCGAAGAGAAATGAAGAGCCTGACAACACACAGAAGCCATTGTCCAAGTGAAATGGTTATTCTTTCTGTCCATTCTCTGTAGCTGGAGCAACTGAAGCAATGCTATGTTTCTGAAAGTCACTATAAAGGTCATGCATTGTTTAGATTCAATTGGAAAATTACACCTTCTGAGATCGATTTAATGCGACATCATTAGGACTTGATTAGCTCAGTGCAAATAAGGTGAAAACACCCAATTCAGAGAAGAGCATGTGGTAATGAATAAATACAGTTTTATTCAAATACTCTTTTAAATCCCCTGTTAGGTGTGATTTCTGTAAAATAAAAGGCTCTTGGTAAAAAAGAAGTGTAGGTTTAAGCATCCTGTAGTTGTGCTAGGGAAAAAGATTAGCAAAAAAATGCTGATTAATGCTACCCTACTAGTCATGTGTCAAAAAACCTTGGAAGTGAGAAATAGTTTTTAAAATAACTAAAAATTTTCTCTATATCTAGGGGAGGCAAAAAGTTCATTGCTTAATAAAATTGAAACACTAATATCAAATCTCAGCATAATTGAAAAATTCTTAGCTTTTCTGAGAGATCCTTAAGATGGCTGCTTCAGAAAGAAAGAAACCAGGATTTTCTAGAAATTTAAAAATATAGGCTCATTGTTACTTGAAATAGTCTCAAGCATAAAAATTAGCCAACTGCACCTCACAAGATTGCATTAGGTCCACAAAGAAATATGTGACAGAACATAATTTGTGCTTATGTATTCATTCCTGCTTCTCTCTCCTACTTTTATAAATGCTTTTACATATTTTATCTTATTTAGCCCTTATTTATTCTTTGAAGGTATTACTCCCGTTTTTGTAGATGAAGGAACAGAGATCCTAACAAGTTTAATGCTTGTTCAAGGATTTAAGTAGTAGGATTTCAGTCTTAATTCAGGCTGGCCCAAAGGTAATACTGAAAGACATTTTGCCTCTGCCTCTTATAGATTAAAAATCTTTCATATCAGTAACTGTGGCTCTCAGGGAAAGGTAATGTTACTTCAAAGTACAAGGAAGAGAAATTATTCATTTTGGGAACACAATACGTGTCTCTATTCATGTAGAATCCTCTGTAATTTATTACAATCTGTTTATTTGTTTAGAATGTCATCTTTCTATATTCACGGGAATTTCCTATATCCATTTGAACCTCTAGTATAAATCAATATTCGTTAAGTTAGTTTCCAAAGAATGACGCAACATTGATATTAGGTATTGTCTCTCTTTCTTATTTTATTTTATTTTTTTTACTTTACTGTGTAAAGTCTAACATTTCAGTTTCAAACTAGGCTAATTTCCCATTTGGTAGCATGTCCTGGGGAAGGACACTTTTGTATGCTAACCATAAATTCTAGAAGGAATAGGGAAGCCAAATTAATAAAACATGTGGAATCAGGGACCAGCTTAGAGGAAAAGACAGATTTGGGATGATTTGGGATGGGAGGAGGAAGAGTTTATTCAAGAATGTGATGAGTACTGGCAAGTGTCACAATGACAATAGCAACTAGCATTTATTGAGTATTACTATGTGCCAGGTGCTTTTAAGTGCTTTACTTGAATTCATTCATTCATTTAATTCTCATAACATACCTATGAGGTAGGTCCTATTATTTTCAATATTTTGCAGATGAGGAAACCAAGATAGCAGTATGAAGTAATCTGTCTTCTTAAGTGGGAGAGCCAATGAAATTTTGATCCAAACCTTCGGGCTCCTTAAAGCCTAGGTTCTGCTTCAGAAAAAATGGCAAAAGATTAACTTTCAAGGCTAAAGTTTAAATCCCTCAAAAATTTAGCTCCCAAGGCTAAAATGCTCAGTGTGAATTGGTTCTTGAAAGTTCCATCTGTTAATGTTTTTCTTTTTGTTTGTTTGTTTGTTTGTTTGTTTTATATTGGGGGACACAACATAGCCCTGGTGGAAGGTAACGAAAAATTGGAAGTCTCTTGAATGTGCATTATGAGTCCACTTGACAGGAACACATCAATTCTATGAAGTAACTTGTAGTGATAATAAAGAGGTTGTTTGTGTTTGTCAGTGTTCTAACCTCTGGTGTAAGATAGATGGGAAAATGAAGCTAATAAAAGAAAAAGCGTAGCAAAGCTGGAAAGAAGGCAAACAATGCCAACTTTTCAGTTTATCAATACCAGTTTTGAGAGGCTGTTCTCATTGGTGACATCAAGGAAAATGCCTACTTTTATGCTTTTCCCATTAACCTGATAATTAAGACCTGACTGTATGTAGGTACTGAAAACTGAAACCAACATTTTTATTACATTAGTAGCATCTGGCAAGTGGCTATCTGAAAATTTGTTCTATATATATATATATATATATATATATATATATATATATATATGAAAAGCAACATACATTATAATGACAGTCATAGTAATTAAAAGCTTAAGAGCTGTAACTGGTTCCCAATAACACAGGCCTTAGTGGTTAAAAGGGGAATTCCAGTATGTTGAAGAGGCTTCCTTCTCTCACTGACATATCAAAATAGAACATTTACTACATTCAGCAAAGCCTCATTAGAGATTTTGGATAAATAATCTTATTGATAATATACCAAGAAGTAGATAATTGCTATTGAAATGAGGTCACAAGGATAAAATAGATAAGATGTAGTAACCTGGAAATAATCTTTCTGACTGATATTTTTCATAATATACATCTACAAAGGCATCCTAAGTGGTTAGATATTCAACTCAAGAGAGAGGCCAGATTTCTCTATCTTTTAAAAGCATATTCATATCCATATTATTGTATCCTTATAAATAAATATCTCAGGGCATATATTAATCTGATTAAAAAGAGAAAGAACCAAAGCCCAGCATGGGAATGTTATAAAATATGGAGTTTGGCTATTTAGGGACTCTTGTTACCTATTCTGAGTAGCAAGATATTGGAGTTCTCTAATCCTCAGTTAACTTATATAAAAATTGGGGAAAATATTAGTATCCCATTGGGTGGTAGAACAATTTACAAGCAAAGCACTGTAAGCACAGTGCCTATCACATTGGAAGCAGTAAGAAAAGGTTATCATTATTTGAGTTAGCAAACTGTCAGCTGTTTATGAGTTTGGAGAAATAAACTATCTTGACCTCTATGGATATATATACATGAATTTTTTCCCATAAGTACTGTAAATATATTTTCTCTCCCTTGTGACTTTAACATTTTCTTTTCTCTAGCTTATTGTAGGAATATACATAGCTTATTGTAGGAATATACAGTATATAATTCATAATAATGTATAAAATAAGTATCAATCAACTTTATGTTATTGGTAAGGCTTCCAGTCAACAGTAGGCTATTTGTAGTTAAGTTTTGGAGAACTCAACAGTTATATGTAAGTTTTCGACTGTGTGGGCGTCAGTGCCCCTCAATTCTGCATTGTTCAAGGGTCCATTGTATTTATTCTTTTTTTATTTTTTCCATTTCCATATCCTGGAAACCCCATGAGTTTGACATTTTGTGACTACTGGAGTTCTATATACTCTCTCACTGTAATTTGAAGCTGAATTAATTCTACCCTGGAGTGTATTCTTTCGCATTCTCTTCAGGTTTTACCAGGGGCATATTTGTCTGAGCAGACCCAACTTTATTTTGGTCTTGAGGACTATACCATACCTCATTCTGTACCCCCAACCCTACTAAAACTTGCAGGAAAAGTATGCTATAGTGGGTTTATAGAATTTAAGGAAAAGTGTTAAAATTTGATTAAAGAGCTCGGCTATTCTTTCTCTTAGAAGACTTTTCCATATCAAATTTTATTCTAGCCTTAGATATATAAAAATATATCTGATTAAAATTAACATCTTACAACTAATAGAAAAAGCTCTGATTATATAAGGTATCATTTGACACAAAGTAACTTGCTTTGTTATTACCTTAAAGCAGTAATCTGGTGAAGTAAAAAGGCAGAGAGATTGTATTCCTAAATATCTCTACCCATCAGAGTTCTAAAATAATTATTAATTCTTTTTCTTCAAGGATTTAATATAAACATACAAAGTGTATCATTATTATCTCAGTAAACATCCCACAGGGATCAAGTTATTTGGGAATGCTACCAAAGAGAAAAAAAATAAAAGGTATTATATATTGAAAAAAGTCCTTACTGATTTCAATAAAAAAAAGGCAATATTCCAGTTCTGAAGTATAGAATTTATATTAGATTTATATAATAACTTTCAAACAGGAGAGAGAGTAGTTTACCTATCTTTGGAATTTGAAACTTCGATATTGGACAGTGTGGTGCAGGGGAAAATACCTGGTCTAGGAGTTAGGAAACTCGAGTTTAATTAATTCATTGTTATTAACTAGCTGAGTGACTTGGATTAGACAATTAACTCTTTTGGACTTCAAGTCTCATATTCTTAAAATAAAGACGTTGGATTTGATAATCTCCAAGACTCCTTCCAGATCTAAAATTTCGCATTACAGTCAACATTCAGTTCCCTTTAAGAAACAGTTAACTAGGACCTACTATTTGAAAACACAGTACTAGGGAGATAAAAATAAATGTAACAGGTTTCCCGCCTTCAAATGTTTATAATCTTATAGATTATTAAAATGATGGGGTAGTATTTGCAGGAATTTATGTAGTCATTTTTTAGTCATAAAACACATGGGGGCAGTGGGGTTTATAGAATGAGCTTTGCCTCTCAATCTTCAGGCTGCAACTGACCCACTATAAAGATCTGTGTAAATTACTCTCTTAAGTCTGTTTTTTATTTGAAAACAATCATACTGACCCAACTGATGCTGAGAAATAACAAAGGTTGTACATTCTGTACATTTTTTAATGGACACCCTGTGCCAGAAGAGTGCTGGGTGCTAGAGGAGAAGCAGTTGGAGGTCCCTCATGTAGCTTAATCATTATATACATTATTACAAAGTGTGCTACAAATGAATTCATATAGCAAACAGCTACCCAAAACGAATTATGGGCTTCAAGAAACAAGCCTATTTCAGTACAAGATAACAACTGTGTCTCAGTCCTTAAATTACCATGATAAACAGTAAAAAACATACAAATATTACATATAAAAAATATTATGATCTTGTATAAACTATATATAATTTATTTCCCAGATGCAGAATAGGTTGAAAACATAAATGGGATAAAGAATGCAGGAGCAGCTTTTCTGCTGAGAGTAAAGACATTCTTAAAATTAAATTGCCCAACAAGGAATGACCTATTTCAGAGTCCAGAGGTACTTACACATTTCTTTGGGGTGCAGATGATGCTTGGTCAGGTTAAAGGTCACCAATATGGATGAGATTCTTGTCTTGAGAAGAAACCTGAAGTGGATAAATTCAGATTCAATTCTGAGATTCTATGATTAGATAAAGTGATTCATAAATGTTTGAATGATAGAAATAGAATAGATTATTTTATAAATTATAATGATATGATGTATTAATGAGATATTAAGAGGAAAGGGATATATTGTGAGAATGGTGTGGGACAGGGGAACTGGTTTGATTTCATTCTTCCAAATATTTTGTTTCTGGCGTAAATTTACGCCCTGACTTGAGACCTAAATTTCAGAACCCTGAAACTCAGAAGCCTTGGCAGTAGAAATGTAAAACCAAAACGACTGATGTTTTCTTATGGTTGTACTGTCATCCATTCTCTGAGGTGGGATCAGTGGAACGCTCTGGTGCTGGGTGGGTCAGGGCCTTGGGATGCAGAGAAGTGTGGTGCATGTGTGCTGTGGTTGTAGTAGGAGGGAGCAATCCTCCATTTATATTTCAAAATATATTACTCTACAATAATGTACTGAGTGTGATTAGCTGGCTTGAAAGGATTTAAAAAACTGGTCAGAACTCATGAAAATGGTGAGAATTCTTAATTTAGGAAATGGGATCGTCAGAATTCATGTAAATTAACGCCTTCTTCTGCCAAATAACAGCCGTTTTGTTTTCTGGACCTCCTCCCAGCATCAATGATTTAGGTTCTGTTAGTTTACATTAGTTGTCCTTCGAGGGCTGGTGACCTGCTGATGTAATAGATTGAGCCTGAAGTTCAGAGTGTGGCCCTGGATTTCCTATTTGCGGACCTGACCGTACATATGTCTGAAGGATGGACAATGCCTGTAACATTCCCCATTCATCACAAATGGTGAAGAGTATATTAACTCTAGAAAAGAAGTGCATTTCAAAAAGGGGGAGAGGATGGACCGTTGCACAAGAAAAGGGAATTTGTTCCTCACCAGAGGGTTTGCTATAAAAGAAGAGGCGGCAATTCTTTATCCGGTTTTCAGCTGTAGGAAACAGCTAGCAATAGAAGTCCCAGTCCAAATTCGGCGTGGACTGGGTTGCAACAGAGAGCCGCTCTGTGGCATGAAAGGCAAGTGAGAAATCCGAACGCGATGGGCTAGGCGCGAGGTATGGGTTACCTCCCTTATTTGGTGCAGCGGGATAGAAGATGCCCCTACTGCGCTTTCCGTTCTCAGTTTTTCGGGGAACAGTTTGCATGCTTTGTTTCAGATGCCGACTCATCTTTCTCGGTTGGTCTGCAGCTCCACCAATCCCGCCTGCGAAGGGGCGGAGCTTCAGGGACTAGGTGGACCAATTCCCCAGCCTCGCCCCTACACGCGCTTTCAGACTCCCGGGGATGAATGACAGCAGCCGAGTCCAACCTGCTACTCCAGAGCGTGTCCTCCGCCAGGGGCTTTACGGGGAAGAGAGGCTGGAACCAATTACATTGAACCTCAGGGGGCGGGGCCTCTTGCCAGCCCCAGACAGGCGCTCGCCGCACTCCTTTTGTCAAATGAGATACGCGGAGGGGGCTGTTCCCCAGGCGAGGTTTAGCCAATGGAGAAGGCGAAGTGGGCGGGCCGGGAGAGCCCGGCCGCGGGTCCTCAGCTCCCAGCAGAGGTGCGCGAGCCGGTGGGGGGACCGCGAGGCAAGCGCGGGATCCTGGGCGGCGAGCCGGGTGTGAGCTGCCCGAAAATGCACTCGGATGCTGCCGCTGTCAGTGAGTAACAGAGAGCAAGCGGGTCGGGGCCGGACGGCTGCCAGCACTCTCCACTCTGGTCTCGCGGTTCCTCGGTTCCTACGCCCGTGCCGCCTGTCCCGAAACGCGCCCGGAGTCCCTGCCTGGGAGCCACCCCTTCTCCCGGGGCCAGGGCGGGCGGTGACGCCGCGGGCAGCGCGGGGGCGGGCGTGGGGGGAAGGGGCCGGCCTGATGGGGGAGGGCGGAGGTAAGGGGGGTGGGGACTGGCTCTATTTCAGTATTGGGGGAAGGGGGGGGCGGGACGTGTAATGAAGGGCTGGGACCGGAGTGTCTGGGGTGAATGGAGGTGGAGGCAGCGGCGGTGGCGGCGGGTGCTAGCGGGCAGGGCTGGGGGGTGGCACCAGAGTGGGGGAGTGGGAGCGAGCGAGCGGGGCGCAGGGTGAGGATTTCCTAGGGGCTGAGCAGTGCCGGCGGTTCCGTGAGAAAGGCGGGTGAGTGTGAGGGGAACGCGGGGGCGGGGACAATGGGAAAAAGGGCTGGTTGGCGGGGTGGGGGGGGGAACAATGGGGTGCGGGAGTGGGGGCAGCGGCTCACGGGGGCAGGAGGTTGGGCATGGAGATGAAAGCTGATATAACGGGAGAGCGAGATGGTGGGGGATGTGATGGGATAGTTGGGGAGTCCGGCGGGCGGGAGGAGTATTGGAAGGCTAGTGGGGTACTGGGAGTGGTGAGAGGGTCAGACGTTGGGGTAATAGGATGGAGCAGGTTTTGGGAAGACAGGGTAATTGGGAGTAAGAGGAGAAGAGGGGAGGATTTGGGGTGAGGATGGTGGGCAGGGGTAAAGGAGGTGCGGTGTGGTGAAGAGCTAGTTGGGAGGAAAGGGAGATTGGGAGGGGCCAGGACAGGGGGAGGACCGTCAAGTCCCGATACAGGCTGTGCGGGGCTGAGGGGTGGTGTAAGGTGTCAGGCTGTACGTTTCGAAGCGATGTTTCCTGCCTCTCTCCAACCCCGCATCAGGTCCTTGGAGAGGGGAGCCCTGAGCTTCGAGGTGCGGGGAGAGGAGGGGGCGGGGTTGAGGTGGAAGGGGCGGGGGAGGTTCCCTGAGGTTGGCGCTGGTCGCGGTTCCCCCGGAGCGGCTGGAAGCGAGGTCAGCGCTGGCGCGGGCTCCGGCTGCGGGACTGGGAGGCGGGGCAGGGACGCAGGCTGCAGGTTTTCCGCGGCGGGAGCAGGAGGGTCGGCCCTGGAGGTTTGGTGGGCGGTTTTGCGCAGGGGAGGTGTCAGGGTCCCTGGCGGTCCCTGGATTTGGCAGTCTGTGACGCAGTTTTCTAATTTTTGCTTGTCAGGTGTGGAGGCTGGTCATTTGGGACCTGCTTCCCTGCAGGGAGCATCGCGCTAAAGGCCCTGCGTAGAGCCTAGGGGGTGCGACCTTTCCTAGGCGAGCAGGGAGAGCGCTTTAGGGGTTTCCTTTAGGGTCTGGTTCCAGTCGCCGGGTGTGAAGGGGAAAGGCGCTCCCTGGGAATTCTGGGACTTGTAGTCCTGGCCGCTGTTGGGTTGGGTGCACGTGGGTAACTGTGGAAACGAGTCCCAGAATGCAGCGCGCCTCTCGGAGCCTCCCTTTTCTGGTAACTCGTGCTTTATTCTCGGAGGACCCGGGAGCAGTCTCAGGAGTGTCTCCTGTACCCTGGGGCTGGAAACGATTCACTGTATCTTCCTTTGTCAGCGGTATGGGGAGAACCAAGCCAAGTGCAGTCCTTTCACGCACACTTAGGTCTTGATCTCGAAGTTGATTTCCCCTGCATTTGCTGGCTCTATTTGTAGAATAAATGCTTAGTCTTGAACCACCTAGCACATAGGCTGTGGGGAAAACATTCAAGATCCAACACAATGTAAAGCAGCGTTTAAAATGCTGTTTTTATTGTGGCATCTATTGTATATAAACACTAGGTTAAAAGATTCAGTCTTACATAAATTTGAGAATGCAGTGGAGACAAATGTAATCCTTGTGCAGATAATATAAGTTATGCATCTATTTCTTGGGCTGTCTGGATAGCCCAAGGATGAAGGGACTTTTTGAAAAAAAAGTCTTGAAATGAATTGAGTGATGGAGGTGGCTTAATAGAATTTAGGGTGCTCCCATTTATAAAGCCATCATGAAAGTGAAAATGAATAAAGGGAATATATGATGACTTTAGTTTTCAAAGAATCATAGGAAGCAAATGAGATGAGAGGAAGATAAACTCATTAGAGGATTTTTAGAGGTTTCTTTTTTTTTTGGTTTTTGTTTTTAGATGAAACCTGTAATTCCTTCCCTGTTCCTTTTTAATGTTAGAGACCACCCTCTAAGTCTATGGACTCCCCAAACATCACATTCTTTTCAAGTTCCCTTTATCACATGCAACGATTAAAAAAATCTAATGTAGAGGGCCATAAGATTAGCTCAAAGATGAAAGATCATTTTTATGTGTTATGTAAGGTATTTTGAAACTATTGGTATAGCCACTAGAAGATTATTATGACCCTAATGATAACTATTTTATCAAAAAGTCCTAAGATTTGGAAACCTAGTATGGTTACAAATATTCTGAATTTGCCTACATGATTCAGTGATGTTTTTTTTTCATAATGGCTGAAAAATAGGGCAATGTGTGGGTTTTTGGGAAATAATTTATATCTTTAAGTTTGTGGTGAAATATCGAGGATACCCTTTGTGATATGTAAATATGTAATATGGATGTTTTTTAAAATGTATATTTAACCCTGGAATTTGCTCTCGTAAAGGTAAAATATATGAAGTTGAAAACAGAAGTTGTAATTGTCTTCAAGAGGGTGTTTTTTAAAGAAAATATTAGGTT
Source organism: Macroglossus sobrinus (assembly GCA_004027375.1). Classification (NCBI taxonomy): domain Eukaryota; kingdom Metazoa; phylum Chordata; class Mammalia; order Chiroptera; family Pteropodidae; genus Macroglossus; species Macroglossus sobrinus. Next base: position 66,523 of record PVKZ01003287.1, read on the forward strand.
AGTCATTTACTACATTCCAAAGGGCAGGTTCCCTTTACACACATAAAATGCACCCTCTCCTTTAGCCCTCCAAACCCTAGTTTTCTATACATTATCAGCTTATAAGCCTCTGGTTTTTAAGCTCCTCTTGCATTTTTTGGCCTTTCAGGATGTCCTTTATTTTCTTGTAAACTTCACCATGCATTTCAACAGATATTTCTTACACCTTAGTATTTTTGGACTCTTTTATATGGGGAAGGATTTTTAGGTTATCTTGTCTATAACATTGCCAAAAGTCTCCCTCATTTTCACCACCTTAGATCACTTCTGGACGTTTTTTCTTTTCTTTCTCTGTTTCTGCTTCCAAGAAGTGCCCCTACTAACACTTGATCACATTTTGTCAAATGATAAATGTTATTTATCATTGTATCCTCCTGTTTTTAGCTGCTCCCACAGCTCTTATTAGTTTATTGTTGTTTTCCTGACCATAGTACATGTTTGCATTATTCTCATCTTGATGATAATAATATTAACTCAGCAGTTTAAAAATCAGGCTTTTGGAAACTGACCTTGTGATGACCTCTGTTGTGTCAGGATGCCTTTGGCAAGTAACAATACTCAACTAAAAATGGCTTGAATATAGAGCTTATTCTTCAGTAGCAAAAAGTCTAGAGCTATGATTTCTAATCTATGTTATCTAGGTTCGAAGGCTGGTGCAGTGTCTCAGTGATAACTTTTAAGAATCTATACATCTTTTTCTTCTGTTCTTAGTATTTTGGCTTATCAAAAGCTTCAGGCTCATTGCCTCATGTTTGCAATGTGGTTGCTGCAGCACCAGACATCCTGCCTATGTATGAAAGGGAGAGAAGGAGTTTATTTACTTACAACTCTGTCTTAACAGAGAGGAGTCTTTTCTAGAAGGTTACCTTTCAGTTTCATTAGTCAGAACTGATCTCATGCCACTGCTGCTTGTGAGGGAGGTTGAGAAAGTGAAATCTGGCATTTTTCAGCTGTTTTTGTGGGATGTGGCCTCTGCTAGGGTGGAAGAAGGGTGAGGAGAATGTTCTGTCTGGGTTGGCAGCCTGCAGGTTATATCCCTGACCCAGCCACTTTGTCCACCTGTTTCTGGCTTGGTCCCAGTCTTTCTTATCTCTTATTTTCTGCCTCATTCTAAAATACTTAGAGGTGACCTATGAAATGTAGATAAAATCCTGTCAAGAGAAGGAAAATAAACTATAGATTTACAGGCTGTATAAAAATACTTGCTGTATATTAGAAATGGGCCATATACTTAGCTCTGAGCTTCCTAGTAGGCAAAACAAAGAGGAAAATAAGACCAATTAATTTTATGCATTTGGCTAATAAAACTACAATTCATTTAATAACCTAAGCTGGAAGCTTAGATGTTTCTCATCTTTCCCTGGTCAGTAGTGAAATAGAGGCTGCATTTCTTCCCATGCCTTTCTTTTTCCTGTACCTATTCCCATCACTCTAGGTCTGATCCATCCTTTCATATATTGTAATAACCAGTAATCCTTTTGCCAGGCTCAGCCTCCTCTAACTTCATTTTCTCCCAGGTACTTAGGGAACACCTCTGAGGTAATTATTGAAATACTCCTCACAACCTGGGGTGGAACTAGCTTCTGTATTTTAAACTCAGTTTCTTACTCATGGAGTACTCTTTCCTTGCCCACTGCCCTCAGTGCTACTTCTGTTGGAACTTTCTTTATTTCGTTATTTGTCCCTTGCTAGGAGACTCTTTCCCTCCATTGAATCTCTAAAGTAATGTTTACTTTAGTCTCAGTTTTATTTTGTATAACAATAGCTGCTTGTTTACTTTTTTGTCTCCTCCCCAGTTAGATTATTACTCCCTTGAGATCTGGGACTATGTCTTAGTATCCACTTTATTGTCCAGCATGATGCTTAGGTCCTCATATATACATTGAATTGAACTTAATGGGTCAACTCTTGAATAGTTTGTGAATTACCGGGAAAATTTTAATTTTTCCTCTTGTTATTCAGCATGCTTCTGAGCCCTTCAGGAAAGTCTTTAGGTTTTTCTTTGGGGAATGCAAACTATCACTTACTCATTTTCTGCCTTTTTTGACAAAGTCAGCCATATGCAAACCAATTTAAATCTTTTAAAACACATGCATAAATCACTTTTGAAGAATGTTTGTGGTATGGGGAAATTCTCAAAGAGAGTAAGATGCTAATGATGTACTGAGGAACAGGGAGTGTCAGTGTGAAAGGGCACATGTCCATTTCAGGTTTGGTGTGTAACAGTCCTGTATGGAGAAAGCTACTGCAGGGCTCAACAGGTCTGAAATATAAAGGGGCCCAACTCTTTTTGTTTTATAACCATTTCTGGTCCTGAGATTTTAATTCTGGTCCTGAGGCTTTTTTCATTTAGAAAGTAAATTTTGTTAGTTGGAGGTGAATTTTCTGAGAATCTGACATTAATGCTGATATCTTTTTATAGTTGGTCAGCTTGAATTAGTGTTAATAGCTTATCATAACTTGCTCTTCTTTTTTCTTATTCTGAGATTCAGGTTAGAAGTACCTCTTGAGAAGTATTCCTTTAAGCAGAACATACATTTAAAAATATTTATGGCTATAAAAGAGGTTATAATTTGTGGCTTATGTTTTAAGTAGAATGTGACAGTTTAAATAGAAGCATATATTTTAGCAATTACTGCATTATTTCAGCTCTAAGGATATTTTTCGTATCATGTCCATATTTGCAACTTCAGATTGGATTGTTTTTCTTTTAGTTAGAAAATGCTGTTAATGAGTTATTTTCAGTCAATGAATGTAAGCTTGTAGTTTTTTGAAACTCACATACAGAGTAAAACGCTAAATAACATGAAAAAGACCCCATCCTTCCCAAATAGCATTACCTCTGGGTGTGATTCTTTTTAGTTCCATGTTTGAGGATTTTTTTTTTCTTGTGAATAGTTTTTGAAACCTTTTTCATTACTTGCTGGCCTATATCATTAGTATTTGAAAAAACTGTGTGTCATCCATTTGTGTCTGTAGTGGGCAGGGACCTGACTCTTCCTCTGATTGGAGAGAATTCCTATTTTACAGACAGAATTGCTCAGACACACCCACCCCAGAGTGTGAAACTAAAGCTGGAGGCAAGTGATGGGAAGAAGCAGGGAGTGCCTGCTGGCCATTTGGAGAGGATGGACAGAAGTGGCAGTGGTGCTATTTCTATTTCAAGAGTCAGTGGAGGCTGCAGTTCCAGGGACCCAGCAGGTCCTGGCTGTGTGGATGCTGTACTCAGCAGCATGTCCTTATGCATTGTTTGGTTCTATAGCTGATGTGCTTAGTTTTCTGAATTTCCTAGAGATTCTGTGAACTATCCAATAGCCTTTAGAAACAAATCACTTTTCTGTTTAAATTAGCTAGGTGGTTTCCTAATACAACTAAGATTTCTAACAAATTCAACATCCACACCGGCCACTGCTCAACTCCTGTCAGAGGCCCTGTGGATAAGAGCAGTGGTCTGCCTTTCTACTCTGGTTGGACTCTGTTTAGAATCCAAGAGTCCTGGCTCAAGGTTACACAGAGATGACAGTTGCAGGGGCTGCTTTTGTTGGTGGTCAGGCAGGACTCTGAACCACACATCAGCTATCCCACTGGACTGCCTCATATGGAGCTCTTTATTGCTGTCTTTCTCTAATTACCTTTTTGTCCCTAAATCAGTCAATCGAGATGTGTCCAGGATCTAATGCATAACTTCTTGTGCATCTTTTTGGATTTGACTTGGGGATAATAATAGGAATATTATTATTATTATTTTATTAAATAAAATAACTTTATTTAATTAAATATTACTTTTGGTAGAATATTTGTTTAGCTGGAATTCATATCTGATACTTATAATTGCTTTTTAGTAAACCTTGTTGAGTATAATTTACATGCTATAAAATTGGACCATTTTTAAGTTTACAGTTTGATGAATTTTGATAAATATCTGTACTGATGTAACCACTACTAAAATTAAGATAGAGAACATTTTCATTACCCGCAAAAGTTCCCTGTGCCCTCTTGTAGTCTATACTTCTTTACTTACTGCTAAATTTTTAGCTTTTAATATATGTAATCTTAGTCCTCCATAGATGATAATTTGTTATTCTGCTGCTCATGGGGATATTACAATCTAAGAAGGTGTGATAAATCTTCCTTTTTCTCTTTTACTGAACTATTAAATCCAAAGAAAAGCTATCAGTGCTATATAAATTATAAATCTGAAAATTAATGCCTTATACACGAAACTGTCTAGAGTTAGACAATGACTTGTTCTCTTGAAAGGTTTTTCAGTGGATAGCTTTTCTTCCTTCTCTGTGGCCCAAAGACATACAATGCTAGGATTTCTCCATGAATATGATGATGTCTTTTAATTGTTATTTGGGTCAGGATGGGAGCAGGAAAACATAGTTAAGTGTGAGTCCTAGAATCAAAATGTCTGGGTTCATATCCTTGCTCTGCCATCTATTAGCTGTGTGATTGTGGGTAAGTTAATCAACTACTCTGTGTGGACTTCAGAGTCCTCATGTGTCAGAAATACCTACTGTGAGGTATGGAGTTGTTCAGTCAACAAGTGTTTATTGAGCACCTACTGTATACCACTCCATGTTCTTCATCTTCATGAAGTTTTCATTCTGGTGTAGGGAAGGAAGCAACTAATAAACAGATAAATCATGTAGTATATCAGTAGAGAAAGATAAGGAAGGAGAAGAGCACAGGTGCTCCTCTAAGTGTGGGAGGAGGGGAGTTGGTGTGGAGGATGTTGTAATTTTAAATAGCATGGTCAAGGGAGGCCTCACTAAGTTGGTTTTAAGTTAAGGCTTGATGGATGTGAGGGAGTTTTCCAGGCAGAGGGAACACAGATGCATGCATAGGCTCTGAGTCGGGGGAGCAGGCCTGTGTTTGAGGAACAGCAAGGAGGCTGGTGTGTTTCCAATGGAGTTGGGGGTTGGTCTGAGGAGTTAGTATGAGGCAAGATCAAAAATGATCTCAAAGATTAAGGGAGAAAAAACACATGAAGTGATTAGAGAAGTGCTGGGCACTCTGCTGTTTTTGTTGCTGATGATTACTATATGACAGTCTCCTCCTTAGACTTTAACAGCAGTCCCCAGGGACAGGTGATCCTATGAGAATCTAATGCCTGATGATCTGAGGTGGAGCTGAGGCGGTGATGCTAGCATTGGGGAGCAGCTGCAAATGGGGATGAAGCTTTGCTCACTTGCCCCCTGCTCGCCTCCTGCTGTGCAGCCCAGTTCTTAAAGGCCATAGACAAGCAGTGGTCCATGGCCCAGGGGATGGGGATCCCCTGCTTTAAAAAGAGAACCTGGAGAGGAAGAGAGGTTCTAAGAACCACCAAGTGAGTGAGGCATTCCCTCACTCAGCCATTCACCAAATGAAGGAGGTTTTTCGTGTTGCCAGGCACTGCTGTAACAAGCATGACTGAGCTGGGGTCGCTATATTTAAGGAGCTTCTTTCTAGAGAGTCAAGTGGTGGAGGCAAAGAAGTAATGGACAGTTGAAGTATGGGGCTGTGGCTTCTGGGTTAGATGGATGCCCAGGATGCTTTGGGAATGAATAGGGATTCATTAAAATTAGACTTCAGGGAAGGGTTAGCAATTGTCATGTGGGTTTAGCTTTTGAAGTTTTATATGTGAAGAAGAGGATCTGTGTGCACCTGGTGGGGGGCGAGGTGAGAAGGTGCTGTCCAAGCAGAGGGAGCAGCATAGGTGAGGGTACTGAGGACTGTGGCAGCATATGGGAGTTCAGATTGTGGAGTGAAGAAGGGGAGGGGAGGCTCAGGGGTGGTCAGGAGCTGCAGGAAGGAGGGCTGAAAAGAGGCATCAGGAAGTGAGACAAGGAAAGAGGGAAGTCAGAAGGTGGGTGCAGGGAGAGAGGAGGAGCAAAGGGGAATGGGGAGGGACTGAAACGTAGAAGGATTATCTTTAGGCTGCTCAACTGCTTTGCCTGATTAACTCATTTAATCCTCCCAGCAGCCCTCTGGAGTAGGTTGTGTACTGTTATTTTCCCCATTTGACAGGTGAGGAAGCTGAGGTGAAGAAAGGTTAATTTTCTTCAGGGTCACACAGCTTGTAAGTGCTGTACTGAAATTCTAACAGGTGTTCTGACTCCAGGGTGTTGGTACCCCACCACTGCCAGTGAAGTAACACTCATTTTGTGTTTTTCATTCAATCTTTGTGGTAACCCTGCAGACAAATTGGAATTCCATTTTTTGTCACTGGCCTATGAATGATGATGGCAGAGCCATTTGATATGATTATCTCCGTTTTGCTTTTGGTTCTGTTCTTCTTGGAATAGGTCCCAACAGGATAAGGTTCTAGTTTGAATAACTTCGTTCCCGTTCTTTTTCTCATTTCTGCCATTTTATTGGTTATAGCAGTAGGTATTTAAAAATGGATTCTAAATAGACAACTGATTTTAGGGAAAAAAGTATTTCCATACTTTTTTTTAACTCACTGGTAAAATAGTCATTTTTATTCTTAGATTTTATTTTAAATAATCATGTGCATTGAATATTTTTTAAACACTTATTTTGAAACTATAAGGAGGTATCTAACAACATTGCAGAAACTACTCATGTAGTTTTTGTGTAACATCTTTGAAATTTTCTTTTTCTATAGTTGAGGGTGAATTTAAGTCTTTTTCCTTTTTAAGATCTTTTTCTACAGATGCCTATAATTAGAACACAGATTACCTTTTTTTTTTTTTTTTTTTTTATTAAATGGGGAGCTGAGGATAGTTGTACATTCAAGTCCAGGCAACTGGCTATTGAAGTCAGAGTTTTAAAGACCCATCACCTTGTCATCCCTTCTAACCCTGTCTTTACTTTTTGATCTTTTAGGTTCAGTCTGCCTTAGGTTCTTCCATGTTCTGATAATAATAGGGATTAACATAATGAACCTTTATTAGTGCATAGTAATAAGCCAGTACTGTGCTCAATGCTTGGCTTGTACCATGTCATTTAATCCTCACAATAGCCTTGTGAAAAGGGTCCTGTTATTCTGCTGTACAGATGAGGACACTGCAGCACAGTGAGATTGGGTTAGGGCCAGGGTCACTCAGCTGGGACTCCACAGAGCTGGGACTCTAACCCAGGGCTTTCTGCTGCCACAGATGTACTCTTTAACCTAAATTTGGGCTCTTGTAACATTAGCAAGGTTAAAGGATGATTTTTACTCTGAACTACCGAGTGGGTCTGTGTTCTTCAGTGGGGAGGGTGGGATAAAAGAAATGAATCTAGGGCCCTTTGTACCTTGTCACATTTGGAGTGCAGCCAGACCCGGTGTCCTGAAGTGGCCAACTCCTTTGAGATGATTCCCACAGGCACATGTTTTGCGGTGGATGACGGGTGCTAGGTGGCACACTGCCTCTCTAGGGCGGATGGTTTCTCCTTCCAACCTCTTTTATGGGTCCTGTGAGAGTTAGGAGGGAAAAGCCAGCAGTGTGTGCTTGGATGGCTTTAACTTCAGAGCTTGTGTTCAGTGAAAATGCTGAGTCACCTACAATGACCTGCTTTCTACCCCTTAGTGGTTTTCTCCTTTCCATGCTCACCTTTTTAGCTTTGTGCCTTGTAAATAGCAAATGTTTATAGATGAGAATGAAGTTAACACCATTGTTACTGCTATTTTGTTTCTTTAGATTATCCCTGGGCTTTTCAGCCTTGTAATCTTTTTCCACATGCTGATAGAGTTCTTGTGAATGAGTTAGATTCCTGTCTGTTTTGTGCTGAGGTTGTTCCAGGAATGGATTGGTTGCTAGCAGGTTGGGGGTTGTGTTGAGGATGGGGACCAAACTGTCCTCTCTGGTTGCACATTAGAATCACGTGGGCTGCTTGAGAAACCATGAACACTCTCCAATCCCATTTTCATTTCACTGATCTGGATTGGGGCTCTGGCACTGGCATTTTTTCAAGCTCCCTGGGTGCTTCTGATTGTAGTCACTGTATTATTTTTAAGTAGCTTAATTAGTGTGTTGGCTTTGGTTTGGGCTGTGGTGGAGATGGCTCAAGAACTGTACTGGGCGGGTAGCACACACCATTCATGCTCATCATGTGACATCATAGCCAACACTCAGCTACACTGTGTCCCAGGTACTGTTCAAAGCACATTGCAGCAGCAACTTATTTAATCCTTGTGGTATCCTTATGAGGATGGCACTATTATTATCCATTTTGTAGATAAAGAAATTTCTACTTCTAGCAATGAAGGGCATGTAGAATGAAGCTGACCCACAAACCCAGCTTTTGGGTTTTCCTAGTTTTGTGATGTGGAAAACTCATTTCAAATCTTTGTGTTTTAAAAATTTTGCCTCTAACATGAATATATATTTGTTTCTACAAATGCGATGCATACCTGTGCCATCTCGTATAGCTAAGTGGCTGTCAATTGGTATGCAAAGGTGTAAATTGGTATTGTAGGTTATGTAAAACACTACTTTTTTGTAGTGTCAAAGAAAAATAGGCTTCACTTTGTGGTAGATTTTATATTCCAAGTCATTTTGAGGTAGAAGTCATTTTTAATCTTTTTTATTCAAAATTTCATTTTGTACTTTTTTTTTTTTTTTTAATTACATGTTTGAGCTTATATATAGATCTGCACTGACTTGTGACCTGTCCTGCTCTTTACTCTCTGGCTATGGTAACCTTCAAGGATGCTAAGCAAATCTAACATCGGCATTTTAAACATCCCCTAGTCTTGTCGACATAGACCCAAATCAACACTCCTTCAATCCCATGTGTGTTTCTAGACTCTCTTTCATAGTCAAACTTCTGGAACAAGTATTTTATGTTTGACATAGTCTGTTCAACCTTCCTTCTGGTCTCAGTGCTGGCTTCAAAATCTTCATCAAAGTCACAGAGTAACCTCCACAGTGCTAAACTCAGTGACTATATATTTTTACAGCATTCCCCTGTTTATTGGTGCATATTATATGCTAGGCTTTTGCTATTCTATGTATTGGGATACAGTGGGGGAACAAAGCAAAAGAAAGTCCCTGTCTTCATGGAGCTTGGGCTCTAGGGAGAGTGACAAAGGCTAAATATATATAAAATATAATGTCGTCACAAAAGACCTCATATTGTATGATTCTGTTGTACAGAAAGTAGACTAATGGTGGCCTAGGGCTGAAGGAGTGAGAGGAGAAATGGGGAGTGACTGCTAATGGGGTAATAAAAATGTTTTAAAATTAGATTGCGGTGATAGTTGCACAACTCTATGAACACACTGAAAACCATTGACTTGTGCACTTCAAATGGGTGATTTTTATGGTTTGCGAACTATATCTCAATAAAACTGTTAAAAAATGTCAGAAAGTGACAAGTACTATGCAGTAATCTAAATCTGGTGAGGGTTGGAGGTGCTGCTTTGGATAGGGAAGTTGGGGAAACCTCAATGATGAGGTGACATTTGAGTAGATATGTCAACAAAGTCACCTGTCGGGCCTTGCGAACATCAAAAGTTGGTTGTAGAGGCAGAGGGCATATTAAATGCAAAGGCTCTGAGGTGGAAATCCACTGAGTATTGAAGGGAGTGTGTGGCTGGAATGGAGTGAGCAAGGATAATGGTATGAGATGAGTTGGGTCAGATAACTTAGGTCATGTAGGGCTTTGTGAGGACTTGTTGAAGACTTGAATTCTTTTCTTTTATGCTGCAGTAATAAATCCAAAATCTCAGTGATCAAAATCAAAGAGCCTTCAAGGCAGGTTGGTGAGGATCCCTTGAAATTATTGCTCTTTTCATCTCAGTCTATCTAAAACCCACAAGAAAGAAGGCTTCTGTTTCTGGGAGGAAGAAGACGAGGCAAATCTAAATAATGACTTTCATCTAGACTACACGCTTAAAATCAGATTTTTTTTCTTTTTCCATATCACTGAGTAATACTGACATTTCAGGAGAATGGGCTATGTAACTCATGAATCAGAGAACCCATCAGCATTTCATGTTGCATCCCAGTTAGAGAGGCCTAACCCTGCACTGCTAAATCATGCTCTTGTTCTGTCCCAGAAACCGTTAGGATGAGTGCTGATTTTGATAACCTTTAATTTTGTCCAGTTCTGTTTTTGGCAATGACATGGTCATTATTCTGTCATTGTCCCAGTGTCCCATGTGGCTGCTGGCTTTACAGGTTTAATCATTTTTGTTATCATCAAAAAGCAGTTATTAGGTACATACCTGTGTATAGTGCTGTGTTAAAGACTTTTATACCTAAGAGCATTGCTCACTGATTGGCCAACTGGAGTTTAGCTAATAATAAAATACTTTTATGACTCTTTAGTAACCAGAAGAAAGAAGTGTACTTGAAATAGAAATAACATTGGTATTACTGCTGGTATTTTCTCTGCACATCTTTTCTCTTAAAAAAACAAAAGCAAAAAACCCCAGAAGATTGTTTCAGATTTGGCCAGTTTTACTAATTTAAAATATTACCCTAAGTTTGTATGCTTTGTTATTGACTGTTTTGGGTGAGAAATGCTATTGCTTTTTTCCTTTTATGGATCATGGAGATATATTAGTGTTTGCTCTGATTAGAAATAAGCTAGAATGGAGGAATGGGCTTTGGGCTGGGAATTAGAAGATGTGACTTACCCTCAGTTTGGCCATAGCTAGGATCTGACCTGCCTTGAGTTAAAATGAGAAGTGAACAAAAAGACATGCAACACAGTAGCTCTCCCTTATCTCTCCATTGAGTCTTAGTGGTTTATCCTTATTGTACAGTCACATTTTATAAAGAAATTAGTTTTAAAGTTCATATGTAAGGTGACAATGACCCATATTAAAAATAACACTGGAATTACTTTCAGAAGGTGCTTGGTTGGAGATTGTCTTAGATAAATTCAGCACAGCCGGTTCTTTCCTCTGGCGTTGGAACAGATTGCTGGCGCTTCATCTGAGCATCAGTTGAAGCTGCTGGCTTACGTTTGGGGACCAGGTTTATGAAAAGTACATCTTTAAATGCTAGACTCATATGGTGTTGTGAGATGCACAAAATATGATTGGCACGTGGAAACTGAGTGACAGTGCCTCTCTTTTGTTCATTAAGTAGAAGGGAAGGCAGTTACTGAGATAACTGAAAATTATCACCCCCCCTTCCTTTTTTTTTTTTTTTTGCCAAGTGAATAAAGTTGAATTTGTATGCATCAAATGTGGATATTCTGCAATCCCATTGTACTCAGGATTTTTCTCCATCATTTTTACTGCTACTGTCTAGCTTAATTATTTCCCACCTTAATCACTTCAAGTAGTCTTCGTAACAGGCCGTTCTAAATCCAGGCCACCCATCATGTATGCCACACATTTACCATAGGGTTATCATCCCCAAAAAACTCCCAATTTAAACAACTCGTGTAGCACCCAGACTCAGAGCAGTGCTTTTCAGACTTCTCTCATCCTTTTGCTATGGCAGAGGTTCAGTGAATTAGGCACCCTCAGGATCCTGGGAGCCTAGCTTAGTGTGGTAAAATTTCTTTAATGTTTTATGTCATAATTCTGTTTTTGTTTTCATGTAAAACTCTTGAGGATGTATTACCATTGAGTAGAATTGATTCTACTTGAATGTGCCATGTTTATCTGTTACATTTGCAAACTGTCTGGAGGTCCAGTTGGAAATAGAAGTCCTTAGGAGTTTAAATGTAAACTCTGAAGCAGGATTCAGTCTTCATTTTTGAACCTTTGCCTTCTCTTTGAGTTTCCTACTATTACATGCTGCTCCTCACATTTGAAGACCTAATGGAGTGGATGCACTGAAATGGCCTGAACATACTGAATTTAGGTTTTGGTGCCTCTGTATCTGCATCCATTTATCCATTGAGTATTCCTTGAGCACCTAGTATGTGCCAGGTAGTAGGGATATGATGAAGTAAGTATGAGAGCTAGCCATGTTGTTATTAGAGGGAATAGGGCTCAAGGCAAAGGGAATAACATGTGCAAAGTCCCTGAGGTAGGAGCATGCTTGGAGTAGTCACAGAACAGCAGGAAGTTCACTGTAACTGCGAAGAGTGAGTGAGGTGAAGATGAGTAGGAGATGAGATTGCATAGATGGGTAGAGGCAGAGTGTCCAGGCCCCTGAGTTCATGATAAAGGCTTTCTTTTGCTTTGCATGCCTTCCTCTTCCCTCTGTAATTTTTGTGTGAAGATAGAATTTATTTTAATTTGTTTACATGCTAGCTAGTTGCCCCTGTATTTACTGGATAATTATCTCTTCCCCATTGACTCTTCCCCATTGATTTGAAATGCAATTTTGTTATATATATTAATTATATATATGTTTATACATAATACGTACATAATTGCATACATACTTTTTTTATTGAATCTTCCATTGGTTTGTTTTCTTGCACACGTACCATACTATTGTAGTTACTATACAGTACTCCCCTGTCGCCTGTAGAAGATACAGTCCAAGACCCTCAGTGGATGTAGGTAGCATTAAGTCCTGTATATACTGTGTTTTTCCCTAGGTATACAACCTTTTCACTTAAAGGAAGCACTTTACAACTTCTATTTGGCTTATCCAAAGTGCCAGCATCACTACTCTTATACTTTGGGGCCATTATTAACTAAAATAAGGGGTACTTGAATATAAGCACTGTGATACTTTGTATTTGATCTGATAACAGAGAGTGCTACTAAGTGAATAATGGACAGGGAGCCTATATGCTGGACAAAGGGATGATTCACATTCTAGGTGGGCATGAGATTTCCTCATGCAGTTCAGAACAGCACATAATTTAAAACTTAGGAATTGTTTATTTCCGGAATTTTCCATTTAGTATTTTCAGACCATGGTTGACCACGGCCAACTAAAACCACAGAAAGCAAAACCATAGATAAGGGGGACTAATGTACTTTTATATTAGGCATTGGCAAACGATAGCCCACAGGCTAAATCTGGCTCCTCACCTAATTTTTTAATAAATAAAATTTTATTGGAACATGGTCACACTCACACTCATTTGTTTATGTATTGTTTATGGCTGCTTTTCAGCTACAATGGCAGCGCTCTTGCAACAGAGATCACGTGGCCCACAAAGCCTAAAATATTTGATCTGGCTCTCTACAGAGAGTTTACCAATCTCTACTTTATACTGTGTATTGATATCTGATAGGGCAAGTTATTCCTCATTCTTTTTTAACAATTTCTTGGCAAGTCTAACATGTTTGTTCTTTCAGATGAACTTTAGAACCGATCTGCCAAGCTTGTCTGACTCCCTCCCTTTCCCTACCTCTTTCTTGGGGTGGGAAATGGGGGTGCCACCAATAGGAATTTGATTGTTACATTTAATTTGTAGTTTAGTAAAGAGAGAAGTGATTGCTTTACAATACTGGGTCTTTCCATTCCAGGAATATAATATCTCTACATTTATGTTTTTTAGTCAGTTTTTATTGTTTCTTCATTTGAATGTTACGTATTTAGGTTTATTTCTACATGTATTACTGCTTTTTTTGCTATTATAATTGAGATGACCTCACATCTGTATTTTACAAGTGACTATGGTATAAAGGAAAGGTTTATATTTTTATGTATTTAAATTGGTTCTGACCCTCTTATGGAAGTAAACTATAAGACTGTTCATTTTGATTCTTTTGGTTTATCGTCATGGTCTGAATTTACCTATAATTGTTTTTCATTCCAAATATTTGTATCTCTGTCTGTATTGTGGGGCTCTATACCTTAGGTAGTTTAAGAGAATGGTCTTGACCCTCTCAGTGGCATTCATTTTTTTCTTTTATATTATATAAGTTACAGCAAATGGTAGTTACAAAACAACAAGAAGAATGCAGAAACTTTCTGCCCAGTCAGCTTTTGTTGGTAGTTTTAAGAATACCCAGAAGATTATTTAGGCAAGCTATTTATCAAGCAGCCTGTGCCTTTATACAGAGCCATTTGTTGCTTTTAATACAGAACATAGGGTTTGCATGGCACACAGGAGAGTCAAACCCAGTCACTGCTTTACTGTAGGGAGCCATTTGATCGTGGAATAAAGTTGACTTAACCTAGCATTTATCCTTCAGAATTGAAATATGAGCCAAAGGAGATTTTTATGAGTTAGATATTATATTCCTAAATATGTTCTCTTTAAAGCATTTGATCTTTACCCTTAACATCTATTCCTTAAGGATGTGAAACTTGTTTTAGATTTTAAGGGCACTTACTTGCCCTGAGCACTGAATAGATGAATCATAAATTTAATATCATTAACCTTTGTGGATTTATCTTTTAATGACATTTTTTGTCTCTTTTCCTTGAATTTGTGTATTCTTAGCTGCTCCTTACCTTAGTGAAACTAAAGAAAAATCATTCATGTTGCTGATTGCTTTTTTCCTAACTTTTTTTAGGGGTGGTTGAGGGTAGTAGACATTTGATGTGGAAATGGAGAATTGCCGACATATGTGATTTGTGAAATAAATCTCATTACTCTTATTGCCTGTGAAGTGAAACTTTATGTATAGAATGTGGTCTTTAATGCTGCTGTATAATTTTTCTGCTATGTAGAGATTACCTTTGACCATTATGAACATCAGTCGGTGGTGGACGAATATAGCAATGCCATCATAGGCTTCGGAGATGTATCAGGCCATGTGCCTTTATCAGAGGGAGTGCCAACTTGGGGGTTTCTGAGGTGGGACTTGACTTGGACATACGAAAGTTAAAGACCATTTTAGAAGACCATGTGTGGTACGAATATAGTGATAGTTGATATCTTTTATTAAGCATATATTATGGTCCAGGCATTGTAATGGATGTCTGCCACATCTAGTCATTGTAATCTCATTTTACAGAAGAGGACATTGAAATTTAGGTTAAATAACTGGTAAACCTGAGATTCAAACTAGCTGTCAGACTCCAGAGAGAGGAAGTAAAGTACAGTGGTATTTGTGCAGGAACTCTGTGTGTGTGTGTGTGTGTGTGTGTGTGTGTGTGTGTGTGTGTGTGTAGAAGAATTTAGCAATTTTAGATTCTCTTAGATGAATTTTGACAGTTGAATTGACATCAGGGCAGTGAGAAAAGTGTGGCAGGGGGGTCTGGAAACCACTCAGCTTGACCTTTGGCAAGCCCCTTTCCTCCTTCCTGTGAAGCCTCGGTGAAAAAAGAATTGAGACTCAAGTTTTCTGTTTTGTTTTTGTTTTTTGGGGGGGGTCTTGGAGTTTAACTCAGGATTTAATTTCAAAATGATACTGGAATGTATCATTTGTCATTTTTTTTTTTAATTGAGAGAGTAGGAAAAGGGGGGTTGTGGCTCAGTAGTAGTTGTGAGGGTGGGGGTTGGTGTATGGTCAAACTTCGCATTTCCTCCTACAGGTCAGGAGAGGGCTGTCGCTTCTAGCTTTAGATATTTCTATACGGATTTATTAATTACAAACATAAGTACACACATATACATACACTCACACACCCCTAATGCTTTTAAAAACTTTACTGTGCAACACCCTAATTAATGTGGAAGAGGTTCTGTGCCATATTATGTCATCATTTACCTTAAATATGGCTAACTCAATTCAGATGCCAAATAATTAACATTTGTTAATATTCCAGGCCCTTTTAGAACCTAAGGCTCTGCCCTGGTTGTCTCTCAGCCGAAAACTCTGATTCTTTGGACCATTTTTGATGGCTGTGACTGCAGTGTTAGGTGTTTGGCAGTACACATGTGTGTGTGAACGTATGGCCTGCTGCTCCTGACAGTGGAATGTGAATGTTTGGGGCTTTGCTGCCTGCTGGTCCCTCTGCCCTGTAGGCCAGCCAAGAACTGGATTACTGCCACGATTTAGAAAAGAAAGTAAAGCTTTCTAAATACTGGCAGGGAGAACAGCTTGTTTTCCAGATTCAGAGCAGCAGCCCAGTGTCCAGTCTTCCTGCACAGACAACTTGTAGTGTCTGCTCTTTGGGTCTGTTCTTGGCATCTCCTGAATGTCCCAAATAAAAATTCCAGTGAAGGGACGTATTTTTTTTCTTTTTATCAGCATGGTATAACTTGTAGAGATACAGTATCTTTTTCAAGGTTACTTTCAAAACTAACCTTTACTAACCTTTATGATAGATAATAAAGAAAAGCAATTAATGTAAATCTTGATGTTTTATGAAAATACATCTATTGGTGCTTATTCAAATATGAAATTATTCAGACTTTTAACTCCTTTTTACATAGCCTATTATGTATGCTAGCATACTTTATAAAAATCATTTGAAATTAGAGATTCAAAAGCCTAACATAGTTTTATGTTGTCTAAGATGGAGTAACTTAAATTGTTTTATATATATGATTTAGTATGTAATTCTGCAACTATGGGAGATGATTCAATGTAGATATATTCTTTGATTTAGACACGTTTCTCTATGAGTGATTTCTGCTGTGTTTCCGATTCTGTGGCCCATTTAATATGGCAGTAGTAGTTACTAGACTCCATCACAGGACTCAGCCGCCCAGACTCCCCTTGCAGGATAGTTCTTTGATTTGTCTGTGTTTGACTAATAGGAGGGGGAGGGGCTTACATTCCTTTTTCGCTCACTCTGTTGTATAAGAGCCAACAAAATAAGTATGTTGTAAGAACAGTCAAATGGTTGAGATGCTTTTCTATTAATTTCTTGAGGGGAGCTTGATATTTTGCTAGTAATTCTGGGAAAGAGAAAGTAACATGTTTCGTTTGAGATCTGTCTTCTATTTGTGTGACTTGTTTAATTTGCTAACATTATTGACATTTTCCTATTAAGTTCAGATTCATTGCTGGTAGGATTTTATAACTACTAAAGTATTTTTGTTTTACCTTACAATTCACATGAAAATTTCATGAACTTTAACATTTGGTTGGGATTTCTAGGAGATATGTCAGTAGTTGCATGTTATATTTTATTTATAATATTTAATAAGTACCAAATTAATGGAGAGAGTATTCAATTGTGTCAAAACATTTGTTTATTTTCTGAACTTTTTTCTAGACTTTGCAGTATGGGAAATAAATGACAGAATTTTCCCCTTTTTCTTTTAAAGACTTTCAGCTGAATTCTCATCTCTCAACACTGGCAAATATTCATAAGATCTACCACACCCTTAATAAACTAGTAAGTCAATCTTTTAAAGAAAAAACTACAACTGTTTAAAATAGGTGTTTTAAGCATATTTGGTAAAAATTTAGATTTGGATATTAAAATATCAGCTATTTATAAAAATGTTTATTTTTAAATCTTACAGTATGGTATGTGATTTCTCAGTAATGATGAACATATTTATTGCAGAATCTAACAGAAGACGTTGGCCAAGACGATCACCAAACAGGTATCTGTAAATGCTAACACTGCTTAATTTTAAATAAACTTCCTAAATGTAAAGTAAGGAGGGAGAAATACTAGCTGAGACTGCTCAACATTGTAATACATTTCATTATCAAGTTGTTACTTGGTTGAGGATTTTTTTCAGAGTGGTGAAGGAAGCCATGTTACCATGCTTTCCCAGCAGGAAATCTATTTTAGGGCTCTGCTTTAGGAGAGAGTACTTTGATCTCTTTAAAGAAGCTGGGGAGTCTCCCTACTGGTTTGAAGATGCTATTTCCCTACCGAACTATTTTAGTTTATACTAAAAAGTTACTGTAGTAATGCAATTTGAAAGGTATTCCATTAATGTTTGTTCAGTTGAGATGAAAGATGATTTGATAGGTATATGTGTGTGTGTGTGCGTGTGTGTATGTGTGGTACAGGTCCTGAGGATTTATGAATGGGAAAATCGAAACGATTATTATAAATGATTCTTTAGCCCTGTAGTTTTCAAACTTTAGCTAGCATTATCATCACCTGGGAAGGGCTTGTTACAACAGATTGCTAGGCTCTACCCTTGGAGTTTCTGATTCCCAGAAACTCTGGGTATGCTAGAGTTTGCATGTCTAACAAGCTCCCAGATGATGCTAATGCAGTTGTTCTGGAGACCACACTTTGAGAACCACTTCTCTAAACCATTGGTTATTATCATAAAGTTTAGAAACTTGCACTTGATCTATAGTTACTAAAACTTCAGCAAAAATTATTAAAGTATTTTTAAAATTTTTTGAGAATTACCACAATAATATATGAATACATCCTCGTTGGAGAATTTTGAATAGCACAAAAGTAAATTTAGAAGAAAAAGTGACAGTCTTCTTTCATGTCTCCCAATCTAACCTTCCCCATTTAATGTTTGTTCTTTCAAACATTTTTCTACATGCGTATATTTTTATGGTAATGTGTTTTTGTTTAGCTTCATTGAGATCATACTGCATATACTATGCTGTATCATTTTTTCATGTAATGGTATATTTTTAAGGTTGTTGGGATTTAGAACTCTCTCCCCCCTCCCCTCCCCTCCCTACTCCTTCCCTCCAAATTAGTTCAGAATCAATTGAAAATTAGGCACAAGAGACTCATGGACATGGACAGTGGACTAGCGGTTACCAGGCAGGGAGGAGGGAGGTAGATGGAGTAAAGGGGGTCAAATATGTGGTAGTGGAAAGGAATTTAACTTTGGGTTGTGAATACACAATGCAGTATATATACAACATCCTTTTGAATCGTGCACTTGAAACTTATTGGATTTTGTTAATCAATTTCACCCCCCAATAATTTTCAATAATAAAAAAAACATTTATATTAAATTTAGAAAATAGAAAAGAAACAGAACAGAACTAAAGTCTTCACCCTGAAAATAAAGTTCAGTTTGGAAAAAAAAAAAAAAAAGAAAATTAGGCACAAGATAAAGATTGAAGTAACAGGTTTGTTGGAAAACACAGCTTAGTTGAGCAGCAAAAGTGCAGAGGCTTTTCAGTATTTCACCTGAATTAGATAGCTTTACATTTAATCACTGCCACAGCTAGGTGAGCACAGGCCAGCACACCCACTCTTCCCTCTAACCTCCCACTAGTGACAGTGCAAAGGTTTGAGCTTCTGTTGGCAGGATGATCAGGAAGGGAGTTCAGAAGGGACTGGAAGAGAGTTCAGGAGGAGCTGGGCCCCTTCTCCCTGGATCACCAGTTAGGTCAGATACTCGCTTCCAGGGGAAGGAGTGAGAGAAATGGGCAGACTGTGCAAGAATGTTCTAGAAGGCTGTGCCACAGAATATCCTTACACCGGATCTTTTTGTTTCAGTTCAAAGACAGTAAAAAGTAGTTTCCTTAATAATTTAAAAAACAGCGTATGCACATGGTTTTAAAACAAATGTTGAAAAGGTATAAAATGAAGGTTTCTGTCCCATTTTATTATTTCTGCTCCCATCCCCCACTAGTACTCCACATTTGATTCTCTAGAGGTAGCTCATATTCTTATATTTGTTTCTCAAATGATGATGATGATGTAATAATTTTCCCCAAATACAAGTATACATTTATAAGTGCCTCTTGTTTTTGTCATTTAGTATTTCTTGGAGATCTTTTCATAGTAGCACATTTATAAAGCATTTGTTTTATCTTTTAATGAATGCATAATTTCCCAATTCATGAATATATTGCTTCTACTGATATACATTTAAGTGTGTTTAACTTTTAGCTATTACTAATAATACTGAAGTACAATTTTCAGGGCTAGTTTTAATAGTTAAGGAACAAAGTGCATTTCTCTCCTATTCTGGAACAACATGTTGTAGGCGTGAGGGATTTTTTTAAACTTGAGTTAGTGTAGTTTTGATTTTTAAAACTGAATTTTGTGTTTGTAAACTTTTAAATCCTCTTCTGCTTAGCTAAGGTAATAAAACCTCTAAGTTCTGAATTTTATACATTTTATAGTTAACTTTGAACTTTGGATTGAAATGATTATTGTTACTATAGTAATTTCACATTTAAATATTTAATCTGAATGTGGAAATTTAATAACTGTAAGTTATAATTAAGGAAAATGAAACTGAAAAGTGTATTTGGCCTCATGCTTCTTTTCTTGCCGCTGGGGACAGCGCACGTGTCTGACATTTGTCATATGACATGCTGGTTCAGTGCCTGGTTCCTTGTAAGTGACAGTTAATGTTAATTAGTATTAGTAATTTTTTAGATTTGTCTGTTTCATTAAAATTTCTCCATCTAGTTATAGCATCACTTATGATTACCATAGCTGATAGATTATACTTTAAAAATTAAACAACATAAAATCTATAATGTTTGGAAATCTGAGCAAGTTATCTCTGTAGTGCCTGCCCGAATCTCTTGGCCCAGCCATGGTATGAGCAGTATCTATAACAACTGTATATAGAAGTTTCAAACCTAAGTTCAAAAGAGGCCAGTATCTTCTTGCTCTGTCTCCTCTAACAATTTTATTTGATGCTTTCAACCTTCTCCCACCAAAAGAGAGAGAGAAAGAGAGAGACCTACTGTGACCGACAGACCGACAGACACAGAGAATTAATATTGGAGAAGTAGCCCAAAATACTGGTTGTAAAAGACGCCAGAGAGGACAAAAATTAATGCAGGAAGAAGATGATAGATGTCAGAAGTCAATGCCATTTAGAGAGAAAAGAAAGGAAAAACTCTGTGCCTTAAATAGTAGTATAAAAATTGCTCATTTAGACACTAATACTTTTACTCAAGCAAGCAAGCTAGTTGAATGATCTGTTCAAGAAAATGAAATGAAATATTAGGTACTGGTGAAGTATCTTAAAATACAATCTATTTATCAACTCAAATTACTATATCTTTGTTACATTGTTCAGTGAAAAGTAAGGTGAAATAGCTCTCTCTATAAAGAGTATTGCCGTGGCACACAGTGTACCATATAAAATGTTATTAAGTGAAACTATGCTATATACACCAGACTTGCTAAAATGAATAATTAGTGAGATTTTTGTATTGGAATATGCATTTATACTAAGTTTGGAAAGTTCAGAAAAAGTCTAATTTTATAGCTCTCTTTTTTGGGGATGACTAGAAATAGGGCACAAAATTTTATGTGTCTTACAGAAAATGAATCCTAAAAAGACTTTTTTTACTTGAGGTCCACATACAAAATTATTAAAATAAAAAAAAGAAAGAAAAAGAAAAATTAGAGGCAGTGGAATACCTACTTAGATAACATTTATTGAGATAACATGCTTTGTTAAATTATCAAACTGATAAGCTGGATAGACAGTAAAGGGCCTTTGGCCTGATCCAGGTTAAACTCAAGTTGCTCTTTAAAATTGATTTTCCAGGACCAAGTAGTAGGATAGATATGTTGGAAAATGTTAGCAGTATTTCTAATTGTTTAATGTGGGAAGAATGGCTATATTCATTCACTACCTGAGTTATTTGAAAATATAGTTGGTTAAAAGAATTCATTTGTTCTCTTTAAACACTGAACCAAAAATAAATTTAAACTCAAATTATAACCTTTGAGTAAAAAATATAAACAATTTTTATTGCCATCCTGAGAATCATGTAGATACCCCAGCATCAAGAAAAAGCTTCTAATGATGGGAAAGTTGATAGGGTTGATTTTACTCACCATTCATCTAATATGGAAATATTTAGAATACCAGAATATCAGTCAAGATAATATTAAAGAACCTGAATCATAGTTTGGGATTACTAATTGAGATTATTCTCCTCCCTTTCCTTTCTCTTTATTATTATAAAAAGGCTGTTCCTCTTTCATGTGTTCCTGCCAAACATTTCTTATGAGATTGAGATGGCTCCCTAAAATCGTTTTATCACTGCTTTTCCTTGCGTGATTGTCAGAGAATGAAAGCTTGTAGCTCTGACCATTTCAAATGAATTTGTGGGTTTCTTAAAGTTCATTAGACAGTCGCTTTTATTTGTTAAGTGTTGACCTAGGCACTTTCAGGTGCTCAACTTTAATAGTCATTTTCCTTACCTGGAGTGGTAATAAGACCTCTCAGATTTGTAAAGGTAAGATAACTTTAAAAGTGCTCTATAGTTATTATTTAAAATATCCACCTTAATATCTTGCCTGTCCCTGTAATGTCAGATTGTTTGTATCTAAGTAGATACTTTTAAAGGGTTAAAGCATCTTATTTTTTGAAGCAGATGAACATTCTATAACGTTCTTATTTATGTAGTATTTTGCTTACTATTTTTTTTTTAGTTCAAAGATAAAATTCAGTTGAAGTAGATTGCTATACAAGTTGAGTCAGTAAAGTCTAAATTTATACAAATACAAATTTGAAAAACATTCATTTAAACTGAGATATTTTTATTATAAAAAGACATCACAGAGTTATTTTAAGAAGCAAATATTCTAGAATATATGTATTTAAAAAAATTCTACCTGCCAGGAAACTTAAAGTCAAGTGTTTATTCTACTGAGAAATGGAAAAAAACATTTAAAGAGATATGCTGTATTATCTTTTCATAAGTGTTTTAAATATCTGGAAATACACTGATTTTTTTTTTAGCAGAATTTGATTCACACATGTTTTAGGAACACATTTATTTAACATATTTATTGGGAGTCTACTGTAGGATTTTTAGTGTATGTATCTTACTGTATTAGATGCTGTGTATGCACAGGTGAACCAAAAAAGGTCCAGCAAGCCAACATGTACACTTAGAAACCCTAGTTGTTTCTCTTGCTGAGGTAGGATCTTGGAGTGATGTTGGGGTAGTGGGTGTGGGGCAGATGAGCCTCGAGTTGTGTTCTGTCTCTGTATTTTGTTGATTTGGTTCATGTTGGCAAATTATTTTTAGTAAACTTAGTTTTCCTTGGCATTAAAAATTGCTTTTTTATGTAGCCCAAGACTTCCTTTTCACTGTTGTCATGTGTTCTAGAATTCTGCCTGAAGAGCTTTGTCTTTAGTTTTCTGCTTCTCAGCCTCTGCTTTTATGGCCGAGTAGAGAGAGGCAGCAGTAAGTAGTGGCAGAGAGCTTGGGCTTTGCTGCTGAGCTGCCTGGGTGTGTGATCCTTCACTTCACCTACTGCTTTCCATCTGTCACCTAATTTCTCTGGTTCAATTTCTTCATTTGTAAAAGTGAGATTGCTAACAGGTTCCTATATCATAGGGTTATTGTGAGGATCCAATGAGTGCTGAGGTCTAGCCTGAGCACCACAGGCATACATCTGTTATGTCACTCAGGACCAATTTCTTTATTGTCTCCAACATCTATCTACACATAATGCTTGGCACCTAAGCACCTATTGCATTGATGTTTTTTACTCGTAGAACTCCTGAGAGCTAAATACTACAGTTCTCGTTTTTCCAATAATGCACTAGAGACCCAAAATAGGTCAGTGATTGACCAAGCCAAATAGTTAGGTGAAGAGCTGGAACTTATTCATTGAATGCAGATCATTCAAACCCCAGGACCCCTATACTCTTCTCTCGTGGCTCACTGAGGACTCATGCTCTTCTTCCAAGAGGCCAGTGGAAGGAGTAAAGATGTGCAGTCCAGAATTCACCACGGAACACTTGCGAGACCTTAGAATGTCAGTTAAATGCCAAAGTCTTAGTTTTTCCCATCTGTCAAGTAGAGATAATTATCTCTGCACTGCCTATCATTCAGGGTTATTGTGGGAACTAAATGACATACCTGATAGTACTTGTGCCAAATGGGATATTTTAATTATAATTGTCTTATAGTTTATTATGGTTTAAGACAGTCTGAAGCAAGAGTGTCAGGATTTGAATCCCAATTTTACCACTTGTGTAAACCTCTCCACCTCCATTTTAAAAATCAATAATGATTTTTTTTTCATCAGCTTATTATAAGGTTAAGTGAGTTAATACATGTAAGTAAGTGTTAAGAACAGGGCTTAGCTCACAGTAAGGTGTCAGTATGTGTTCATGTTGTTATTGCCTGTTATTACATTTTAATCTTTTTTACCAAATGAAAAGTGTGCTTCTGAAAACCGTGACAGAAAGTGGTAGAATCTTCTTCAAGTGGCAGAAACAAACTAAAAATTACTATGGAAATTTTGATCAAGAACATGTCAGGCTTCTTCTCAAAGTATTCTAAATTCTGTTTGTTTGTTTGTTTGTTTAAGAAACAAACCAGGTATTTTTGAAGCTGAAGAGTATCAGGAGTGATATTTTTACTCAGGAGTGATGTATTTTAGACTCAAAGTGGCTGGTTGAACTGGCCTTGCCTAGTGAAGTACATTAATGAGATAGCAGTACATTGAAGGAGCATTGATATGTAAGAGAAGCTGAAAGCTTTGATGATTATTTTTGGAGAGTAAACTGAAGTTGTGATAACTATTTCTGGTGTGGTTTTGGAGGAAAATATTAACTTATTATTTGTGTCATTGCTAGAATTATTTCTTTATAACATTTTCTCAAGGAGGAACAAAAAACCATTTTTTTTCGCCCATAGCATTTACAGATAACATCTAAACCCTTTACAGTACCAGCCATGAAAATTTCTAATTTGGCGGGGCTGTGTTTTTTGCAAATGTTGTGATGTGGTATATCTTAACTTTGTGCCCTTTGACTCTGTTTTGTAGGAAGTCTGCGGTCTTGTAGCGCTTCGGATTGCTTTAGTAAAGTGATGCCACCCAGGAAAAAGAGAAGACCTGCCTCTGGAGATGATTTATCTGCCAAGAAAAGTAGACATGATAGGTATGGAGCAGAGAGTAGATCAAAACTGATGACTAAGTGTCAGAGAGGCACTTTTCTGCCTAATCCAGTAGGTCTTCTAAATGTACAGTGCCAACTGGAACTTTGTTTTGGTTCTGCCAGGTGAATTTTCAAAGTGTAATTACTTCATGTCCCTTATTTTGTGTGTGTTTATAAAATAAAAACAAATTAGGTAGTTTGAGCTTTTAGAAATTAAAGTTTTATCTTAATTCACTGATCCACCAAAACTGGTGTAGAGTTTCTTTCTTTTCTTTCAAGGGCGTGCTCTCTGCCTATTGAGGACCATAGAATTATGTATCTGTTCTCTGAGAGAGTCTCCCTAAATATTCCACAGCAATCTCCAATAGTTGCCTTTGCAAGGCGCCTGGACCTGGCTGGAGAGCGCTGCCTGTGCTGAATGTTCTAAGCCTGCCTGGAGTATTAGTGAGCTGAGTTTTATTATCAGAAGAGTGAGAATTTGCTAGAAACCATGAAAAACAAGTCTGTTTAAACCACTTCTCTTTCAGACAAGTGAACTGTTAATTTTGGTGATTCAATAGCTCTGTTAGACTGGTTTATTTTAGGCATCCTTATTGTTTCACCCTGATTTTTGTCTGTCATTTTTTCTTCTCTTTCTCTCTTTTTTTAAAACAATGAACAAACATAATTTTAATTCTTTTTTCCTTTTTCCATCTCCCTCCATTCTGGCTCTTTAGGTCACTTCTAATGGGCCTCAAATTTAACATCTGTAAATCCAGATGAGATTTTTCTGTCTTTGTTGCCATGTTATTTAATATGCTACAACTCAGTTGGAAAGAGAGAGAGGTGGACTCCAAAAATGTGAAAATAATGTCACTATTCATATCCCAAAAGAGTAGAAACTGTTAACTAAAAGAAGATAGTGGTGATTTAGACCAGTGATTTTCAGCTTTATGAAGCCAGATCACTTGTTATACTTCCTTGGTGTTGATGTGATAATGGGGGAATTGTTGAATTCTAATAATCACATAACAGTTTATGACTATATAAAGCACTTATTATTTTTTTCACTGTAGTTCAGTATAATTTAGTATGATAAAGCCAGTTGAAAAACTGGTGATTGAGTTGCAGGAGAGTGTGAGGTACTCTTACGATAGCATTTCTGTGGTCATCCAAGGGAGAAGGAGCTATTGCATTATTTATTTTAAATGTATAAATTCAGTGATTTTTACTAAGTTTTGCAACCAACACTACGAACCAGTTTTAGAAGATTTCCGTCACCCCTGCTAGACCCCTGATGCCCATTCAGTCACTCCCTGTCCCATCCCCCGCCCCAGGCACCCACGAACCTGCTTTCTGTCTCTACAGATCTGCTTTTTCTGGACATTTTATATAAATGATCTTTTTGTGTCTTGCTGCTCTCACTTAGCTTACTGTTTTTGAGATTTATTCATTAATAGCATCTGTCAATATTATTTTTCTTTTATTTGTTAAATAGTATTCCATTTTCCCTTTTTATGGAGAGTATGTTTAAGCAATTCAAACGTTACAGTGTCATATATAGGTCTCCGGATTATTGACCAGTACAGACTTCGAGCTCAGGAATGTCGAGGCCCAGGATTAGAATATATCTCTTTGAATCCTTGGCCAGTATCCACCTCTGTTTCCAGGTAGTATAGCTACCTTTTACAGAAGAAGTACAAAACGGATGGTTTGCAATTTCAGTATCTTCATACCCATGTTCTTTTTTTTTGGTATTTAAACTCAGAATCTCTAATCAGAGGTATATACCAATATTCTGGTGAATGCCTAGGTGATGAATCAATGCACATTAAAAAGAATTTTATGTATGATTTTTTTATATACTATGTAAATAAAAACTATATAAGTATTTATAACTATTTAGGCATTTTATAGATAAATAAGGGATACGAAAAGTATATACTCGTAATTTTTCTGTCCATATCACTATTTTAAAGATTCTGCCTCCTCCCGCCTCCCCAAGTAAAGAACATCTCAGTCTTCAACCCCAGGTCATTATGAAATAAGAAATTCCTGCGGAAGGGTAGAGTGTTGCCGGAGGAGGTTGCTGTGCTTCTTGATTCAGTTCTCCAGTTTAGGCTGGCTGTGTCCACAACACAAGGGAATTATAAGAGAATGGCAAAAGCCAGGTTTCTCTATACTTCTCTCCTGAAGTTTTTAAGGTTATACTAATCAAGAAGCCACCCAAGGGACTTTTATCTCATCAGCCTTACACCTGATTTTTTTTTCTGGAGGCTTGGACACAGTTAGATGTTTCTTTTTATTTTCTTAATGTTCCCTTGAGGTACCTAATATTGACAGATTCTTCCTTTGAATGTGCTCTGTGCCCAGCCAGACTCATAAGACACAGAAGTCAGGATAATTTAATGTGGAGACATGAGTGAGTTCTAGGGTCATCAATTGAAGAAAACACTGTAGACATTTCTTGCTGTAGCTCACTATTATTATTCTGTAGTTAGTTGTGGCTAGTGATGTAGAGGGAATCTATCAAATACCTATTCTAGTCAGTTCTTATTGATTCTTTGTTAATCAGAGAAAAACCTGTATGAAGTGCTTACCATTTAGTTCTGTATTGGGTATGATTGTTTAAAACTCTAGTTATAAAAGCTGAAGCTTCTAAAAACAGGAAGTAAAATATCTAAAATTTACTTGAAATACTGATTGAATTGATGTCTGGTTTGGATAAATGAATAGAATCAGTTACTTAAAAATAACTCAATATCTTTAAATAAATTAAAACTACTTTCTCAATTTCTAGCATGTATAGAAAATATGATTCAACTAGAATAAAGACTGAAGAAGAAGCCTTTTCAAGTAAGAGGTGCTTAGAGTGGTTCTATGAATATGCAGGTATGTAATCATTTATATCATCTAAGACCAGTCCTCATGAAAATAAGGACTACCTTAGAGAACATTAAGGAATTAAAAAATTTGTACTTTTCAAATCTGGTTTGTGTGTCCCTGTTTGAGGGAGGAATTCAGTCGAAACAATCACCAAATGTCCTATTTATAGCCAGCAGTTAAGCCAAAGAATTCAGAATGCTAGAAAGGAACTGAAAAAGATGAAATGCATTTGAGAGAAGTACTTTGTATTGCTAGGAAACCTATTTAGAATGCTTGTAATGGATGATTATTTGGTTTGCACATTGAAGTTAAAATAAGCTTTGCTGCTTTGAACCTTTGATGTAGTGCAGTGGAATTTCTTATACTGTCTCTATTTTGAAAGATCATTTGGCAGAAAATGTTCGTTTTGTCACGTAAATGTGTTAAATTCAGTCCTATTTTTTCAACTTATAATTGATTGCATAATTTAATACTAAAATTAGGGTTTGTTATTGTGACTGTGTATGGTATAAAAAAGAGAAAAAGAAAAAATTTCAGACAAGTTTGCACTGAAGGTTGCTTTACCTTTCCTGTTCCTTACCTTACTTCTATCAACTTGACAATGCCAGCAACCTTCAAAACAATTTTCCTGCCATTAATTCACCCCCATCTCCACTAAAAAATCCTTGCTACCTACGGGATAAAAGATCACTAATGCCATCCATTTGCCTGGAGTGCTTTTCTCTATTTTTTCATCTGACAAGCTCTTGTATATCTTTAAATTCCCTTAATTAATTTACTAGCCTTCTTTGTACTTCCCTGGGACATTGTTCTTCATCAGTTCTGATACCCTTTTATTGGGTGTTAAAGTGAGGATTCCTCCCATGGCCTGATCTTGCCATTTCCCTCCATCCCTTTTTCTGGTAAGAGCCTGTACTTTGGCCACAGTGGTTGTTCCAGGGGGCTGACAGGTGACCCAGCCCAGGCCTATTAGAAAAAAATCTCATGGGATTATCAGATTGAAGCTAGGAGAAGAGCATCTTTCTCCTCCGGTGCTGGACTTGAAAGGATGCAATCCTGATTCTGGTAGTCCTTTGGATTTTTGTGAGCTACCCTAATATCTTTCTTGTGAATTCTCCTTCATTACTTGAAGTCATTTGAGTTGGACTTTGTTTGCAGGGTGTGGACACTAGTGCAGACACTTACATAGTATTAGAATTTATCTGTTTTTGCATTTATGTCATAAGAACACAAATCTCTTGAAGATGTTTTGTATTCCTAGTAAAAGTGGTCGGCACTTTTCCAAGTGTTTAGTACATGGGTGCCGAAGGAAGAGTTTTCTCATATTTGTATTACTTTGACTATGAAGCTCTTTTATGTTCTTTTATTGGTCACATTTATTGTTATGAAATGTATTATAAAAAGTAAATTTTAAACAGAAAAAAAAGTACACTTAATCCCACCATTGTAGCACAGCTATTTTGATTTTTTTGTGTGTCTTTCTTTGTAAGCAAATAAGAATTTTTCCATAGTATAAGCCACAGTTTGTTTTCCTTAAAGAGAGAGCAGGCTACAACTTTCCTTCTTGTTTTCTTTTCTCTGCCTCACAAAGATGACATTTGAGATAAAGCTTAAACCACATTCTTTAGGTTTCTTGAGATTCTAATGGATGGTTCCTTACAGATCATTCCTAAGAAGTTTCTGTGGATGTGGCTATCCCTATTTTTACATCCCTCCTCTTTTTTTTTCTTTTCTTATATATTTTATCAGTAGGGAAAATGGTTTGAAATTGGGAATAATTAAAAGCCCTAAGTGGTACCTGCTTCACCACATGAATAAAAAACATAGACCAGTATTATTCAAGGATGACTGACGGGTTGTGCTATAGATTGAGTCTGTGAGAGAAGGCTGAGGTCATTCCCTCCATTCCCTGTACTTTAACCCTGTGTGGAGTGGAGGGGTAACAGGGGCCTTGGTGGTGCAGTTGTTTAATGTGGATGGATCTTTGGTTCTTTGTAGAGTTCTCAGTTCCACTCCTCATCCTGCCGTCTGCTTTCCATGGCTCCTGCGGCCTGAGCCCGGCTCCTCCAGCTTCTGCTTGACCAGTTAACTCAGCCCTAGTTTGCACATTTTAGGATGCAGCCATCTCACTTTTTAAAATCCCTATCAACTTATATCTGATTCTCAGGAATTTAATAAATGAAAGCCGCTCCACTGGGGACTCTTCCTCCTATTCTCTGTGGTTATAGGTTTACTGTCTTTTGTATTTTAATACTTTAGTTCTCCGTGACCTTAGGAAGAATGGATGTGGGGGAGGTCAATTATTTAGAATTCTATGTGAAGCTAGAATCCCATTTTTTTTATTAGAATGAAAATAACCAGTTTTACATAAATAATTTATCTAATAACTTATACCTTCTGGGACTATATCTAAAAATAAGGAATTAAGTCAAGTACACACGTGCTGACTGGTTGCACAATTATGCTAAAGCTGACATGGGCAGGTCGTGGAAGCTGCACAAGTCCTAGTAGAGGTCCTTAGTCTTTATTATGGAGTAAGTTCTATAGCAGAATTGGTTTTTGGTTCACCAAAATGAGATCAGGGACCAGGAACAGATGCTAAATGATAAAGTCAGTGAGGGAAGAGATGTTAAAAACTACAAAAAGAGACGGGGGAGTAGGAGCGAGGCGCCCATTTGCCTCA
The DNA here is from genome assembly GCA_004027375.1 of Macroglossus sobrinus. Lineage (NCBI taxonomy): Eukaryota > Metazoa > Chordata > Mammalia > Chiroptera > Pteropodidae > Macroglossus > Macroglossus sobrinus. The sequence goes on from PVKZ01003287.1 coordinate 96,587, forward strand.
GTGACACAGCATGGTGTAATTATGAGAACTTTATCCATTGTGAAAAAGGTTAAATATATCTAGTTAGGAGACCCTGCTGAAAATGGCAGGGAAAGTGGGAGGACCACTTTTTTTTAGATTATTGTCAGTGTATCTGCCTTCCAAGTGTATCTCCAGAATCTTGTCACCAGGGCATTACATAGCTTATTATTTTAGAGTTAATGTTTTATTAAACTGTCTTCCTCAAACCCCACTTCTAACCCAGTGGCATATTTGTTAGAATTAAGATTGTTCAGTTCTCCAGGTTTATTGATAAATTAGTGTAAATACAACCATAATCCTAGTGAACAATGTGATTACAATTAGATCTAAAGTTGTGTGTGTGAAACAAAAGAAAAAGTTTAGATAGAAGGATTATGAGTAACTTTTAAATAATGTTGATTGACAAGTTACATTTTAATGTTTTTCAGATAAAATAATTACTTTTAGTAGAGTCATGCCATTGCAGATAATCCTGTTAAAAACTTGCTTTTTTAAAACACACAGATGCAAGTGTATACAATTACTACAATAATGGCATTGCATAAAATATTAAAAAAAGGAAAAAGAATGGATAATTTTAATATACCACTGCACAGTGTACATCAACAAACCTTTGAGGAATTGCTACATGTCAGGCTCTGGGGTGCAGTCAACAGAAGTGCTGTGCCTGACAGCACTTTTGTGCCCGACCCAGCCTCTGCTGGTGGGGGTGGGGATATTGGGAAGGCTACCTGTCTGATTTTGTCTTTAGTGATTGAAGGAGTTACCCAGGTAAGATGGGGAAAGAAAGAGGAAGACAAGCTGAAGGCACAAAGACTGGTATGGTTTTGGATGTATGTCAGGAAGTGTGTGTAGAACAAAGCTGTGTAAATGTTTCTGGATCTTAATTTTTATTCATTGAGAAATTTATTGATTTATTTCTTTCCAAGATACTTAATGGAAAGATAGGATGCTGAAGAGGTAGAGAGGCACTAGATCATAGGGTAGCTTATTTGCTATGCAAAAACTTTGCACTTTAGGTAGTGGGAAGCCATTGAAGGAGCATAAGCTAGGGTGTATATGTGCAGGATGGGTCAGAGGGGCCAAGGCTCTGGAATTAAGGAGATCCTGAGACTGCGGCAGTAATCGAAATGAGAGAATAAAGCCTGAATAGGTCAGCACAGGATAGGTGAGTTTACGAAATATTTGGAAGGAAAAATTGGCAGCACTCTTGATAACTGATTAGATGTAGGGAATGTAGGAGAAGGGAGAAATCCAGGTTGACTTCCAGGTTTCTAATTTTGGTGGTGTCACCAATTGAGAGAGTACCGGTAAAATGTGAAATGCAGGAGTAGCAGCTTTGGGGCAGAAGATGAGTTTAATTGTGGCAGTTAAAGAGAAGGTAGGGTAGCCAGATGGTGATGTGGTAGGCAGTTCAAAAGTAAGGGGGAGAGTTTTGGGCTAGAAGGATATAGTAACTGAAACCTCAAATTTGGACGAAATTTCCTAGGAAGGGTGTATAGAAAGGACTGGAAGAGGTTTAAGGATGAAACTCTGCACGTTAAAATGAACAAGTTGGGAGAAGCAAAAGAACCCGTGAAGAAGCTAGACGAGGAGAAGTCAGGGAAAACCAGATGAGACAGGGCACTTCCTGAAGCCACGGAGTAGACAAGTTTTGGCAAGAAAGAACTGCTTCAGATTTCCAGATATCACAGAGAGGTGAAATAAAATAAAGGTGACTGTGTCTATTAGATTTGGTAATTAGGGTTATTAACCTTGACAAGAAGAGTTTCAGTGGAGAGAAAAGCAGAAACCAGATTGCAGTGGTTGAAGAATGAATGCAGCATGTAGTAGAGATAGAACATATGGACAGTTCTTTCAGGAAGAAACAGAGCTAAAGAAAGAGCTTTATTGCCTTACCAAGAACAAAAAAGACTACTTGATTGTTTTTCTGTGTAAAATAAACAATTATGTTATTTGCTGAATTAATTTGATAAAGAATATGTGGTTCTTTGCTATATTTCCAAAAATTATTGTACGTATTGAAATTATTACCAAAATAAGAATAGAGCTGTAAGCTGCTTTAATAAAGAACAGGAATTGAACTCAGGTAGCCTTATTTTTAGACATAAATTAATATATATGTATACACATACACATATACACATAGAGATAAGTTGAGTTAAATGCTTGTTGTAGAGCAGAATCCTTTAAAGATGTAACTGCAATGCCAGAATATTTGTAAATTTATGCTTGGTGATTTTCTTCAGAAGGGAGTTATGGCCTTAACTGTTACTTAATTTTAGTTTACTGTAATAATAGATACTTTGACAATACTACTACTACAGTAGTAATATTGTATGTGGTTAGATTTAATATATGTAAGATTGCATTTCATTGCAGGTACTGATGATGTTGTAGGTCCTGAAGGAATGGAGAAATTTTGTGAAGACATTGGTGTTGAACCAGAAAATGTAAGTCTGACTTATGAGTTGAGTGAAATCAGTTGATTATTTTATTTTATTTTTTTGTCCCTTGACAAATAAAGCAACAATAAAGAAGTAATGGTGTGTTAGTTTTTATGAGGCAATCTAAGAAATAAGTTCTAATTCTAATTTGATTTGCAAGCAAAAAAATTTTTTGTAATTGGTATGATATAACAATATTTTTTCTTGTTTAATTTCTTGTATCTAAAGGTATAATGATAATGTAATTAAGCTAGATGTTTTAAAATATGAAGTAGGCATGTATATGCAATGATAGATCAACTGGAGGGGCCTAGTCACAGCATTGTGTCCCTTTGTCTCACTCCATAGTTGTTCTAGCCTAATGTAAAATTTATTCGACTTTAAATAATTATTCATAAGGGTTTTGATAAGTTGTAATTATCAAGAATTTTTCATAGTTCTTTCACTTCCATTTGAATTTAACTCAAAAAGTGATTGCTTTTTAGTGTAAAGGTCCTAAGTACTTACCTTAAAATGTTTAATTAGAAGTTATTTTGTATGGTTAATTATTTTTGCCTAATTCTTATCACCATGTTATTGCTGGATATTTTTCCTGTTTCCACATCTTCTCTCTTACACTAAAATGAAAAATTATGCTCATACAAATATCTTGGATCATTAGCTGGGTAGTTTAATATTACATTAACCTCCAATTTAACAAATATGTCTTGGATCCTAAATGAATTTATGATCTAGAAGAGATCTCAAGAGATCATTGCCTTTATTCAGACTGTTTGTAAGATATCTAGTGTTCATGAACATATGTCATGCTCTTAAGGAAAACTAGGAATTGAGACTTCACACTTTTTTATTAAAACTTTTTTTCTCCTTAACCATTTTTATGTCTCTGTCTCCTGCCACTTCCCCTTAGTAACACTTTAAATTTTCTAAAGAGCCTTTGGAATGTCTTTTAACTTATTTCATGGATTTTTGTCCTGTATTTTTAATTTTAATGTGCTTAGTTCAGGTATCTTGATAAATTATTCAACTTGGTATAAAGGTTTAAGGACAACTGGGTCAGTCTGTTCTGGTCCACAGCCTAGTCATAGACATAGAAAACATTTTGCTGACTTTAAGAAGGAGGTGTTCCCATGAGAGCTGGTGTTTTCTGAACAGTATAAGTGAACTGGGCCCAAGAGGGGATCCAGAGATTTTACCCGGAGGACAGTAATCCACAAATGATCCCAGGGGCGGGCAGTAGGGCCAACAACAGTGCCAAAGGTGAGCAGGAGATGGGGAAGCCAGGGTCATGTATGAGGAGGATTAGTTGAGCATTTACTCTCAGAGGTGGAAAGGCCTGTCAGGATGGGAGGGAGTACTGATGTTGATTCTACCAAAAAAAGTGGGGGGATTGGCTCTTCAGAGTTCCTCACCCCCAAACACCAGTACTAAATAAGAGAGAGCTGCCACTATTAAGACTTTTGGGGCAATTAAGAGTCCTTTAGCTCTCCATTTTTGTAGAAATAGAAATAGTCTTGAAATGTTGAATCACATAGGTTAAAGACTAAAACACCCAACTTCAAATATTATTTTAAAGTATTTATTACTATACTTCAATTCTAAGATGCCACTAATGGAAGTTGTATTTTGTATCATCACTGAAAATAGGTTGCTAAGTAAAATCTAATATGCCATTAATTGTGGATACATCCCAATTTCAGAAATGTTAACATTTGAAAAACAAATGGCAAACTAGTTTCTAAAAGTCTGTCTTCATTGATGAGTAAGACATTTAAAATATTTAAAACTCTTACCTTGCCTGATATTTATAGCTTATGAAATTTAAGCAGGCTTATAAAATTCGAGCCTGCTTTCATTTACTGAGATAGTGGCAAAATCCTGTTAAGTAATTAACTTCCTTATTAGCTATCATAAAAAAGATCTGTTTTTGTGTAAAGAAATACCCATTGTGAATATCTGCTTTGGCAGTATAGACATTTTTTATATATAGTTGTGTTTGTATTCTTATGCCTTCACCATTTTTTTTAACTTAATAAGTAAGTATTTGTGGAATCTTTAATTTTTCTAATAGAGGATTGAATATAGACATTGTTTGAGAACATACCAAGTTTGAATTACAAAATACATGTTAGTTCTTCTAGATAAATGAATATACAGGAGTCAGAATTCCAAGAAAAGCTGAGAGATGAGGAGAAAATTCAGTAATGTGTGAATATTTTGAAGAACAGTTAACCTCTTTTTGGGAAATTCTTCTGAGTAGCCCACTGGTCTCTTAAGTTATCATTTTTAACCTAGTTCACAGTCATATTTTATGATGATGTGTATATGTAGAAGCATTGGTTTAATAAAATCCTCAGAATCTACCTAGTAATCTAGAGTTTTAAAATCTAAAACACCTGATGACTTTAAAAATTGGTATGTACCTATTTAATTGATATTTGATGACAGGAAATTTTAAACAGAGAAAAAGTTCAAATAATCCTTCTGTCATAGCATAGCCATTTTGATATTTTTGTTTGGCACTCAGTGGGGAGTGATGGGACCACTCCTCCTGTGCTCATTTCAGGCACAACACTACTTAAGTGGGGTGTTGGGCTACTTTATAGTAAAATCCCCCCAGTGTGTATAGTTGAATTTATAAACATTAATGCAATAATGATACAGTGCCACTATCTATGTCCCATAACACCCACCTTTTTATTTTTTAACACTTTGTTCTGTACCTTGCTCTTTTCCTTTAGGAGCTATTGGAGAATGTTTCCTATTTATACCAATAGCTCTACTTTATTTGTCCTAATAGTGGCATAGTATTCCTTTGTATGGACTCTTATTTGGCAAAGAAGTATTTAACTAGTCTTTTACTAATTAGACATGTGTTTGCTTTCAGTCTTTTGCTACTAATAGCACTGAAGTGAATGTTAAATATATATCTTTGCATACATGTGCAGGTATATCTATAAGATACAGATATAATTTTCCATAGGTGAAATTGCCACATCAATAACTGGTTTTAATTTTGATAGATACTGCAAAATTGCCCTCTGAAGAGGTTAATATACTTAATGTGTTTTATACTTCCACCATTGTGCATCGTGAGAGTTCATGTTTCTCCAAGCTGTTGTCAACAGACTGAATGATCAAACTTCTAAATGTTCGCCAAACTGGGACTCATTTTTGAAGTTACCTTGTTCATATTTCAGTGACTAAACTACCATGAACAGAAGTATTTGGCAAGGTGTTAATGTACTTAATTGCTGAGATTTATTGTTCTGATTTGACTGGACTTTCTATTTTTTTTTTCAAACAGGTAGTTATGCTTGTCCTAGCTTGGAAATTGGATGCACAAAATATGGGTTATTTTACACTGCAGGAATGGTTAAAAGGAATGACTTCTTTACAGTAAGTCCAGAGGCTGCTCTGGTGGGGTCCCTTTCCTGAGCTGGCTGCCTCATCCCTGGGATCTCAGTGAGCCTGGGTTGGGTAACTGGAGGAAGGCCAGGGAACTGGGCAGACTTCATCCATGGCTGTGGGTGTAAAGACCAAGCCCCGTTTTTATATGATGAGGAGGGGAGGGCTATTATGGTTGAATTTTAGCAATTAAAATTTTTATATAATATTTTAGAATTCCTTTCAAGCAGCTCTGCCCAGTAGAAATAGACCAGCCTTTTCTCATATGTGAGCCACATAAGTAATTTAAAATTTTCTAGTAGCCACATTAAAAAAAGTAAAAAGAAACAGGTAAAATTAATTTTAATATATTTTATTAACTCAAAATACTATTATTCCAGTATATAATAAATAACTAATAAAATCAGTGAACTATTTTACACTCCTTTTTCATATTAAAACTTCAAAATCTGATGCATATTTTACATTTATGGCACATCTCAATTTGTATTAGCTTCATTTCAACAACTCAGTAGCCACCTGCGTCTAGTGGGTAGTATTCTCCTGGGGTTAGAGCTTAAAAAGCAAAGGCTTATAAGTATCTGGTTTATAGTTAGTGGGAAAAAATTGAGTAAAATATAACTTATAAGTGCAAATGATGATATCTTCTATTTTATATATTATTTTAGTTTGGGACAAAATTGGAACTTTATTACTCTACTGATTAAAAAATAGTAATAATAAATGTGTTACTTGGCACAGAATAAGAAAAAAATCAGTGGTTTTATGTGTTTACTTTGTGTTTGTGTGTATGTGTGTTTGCTAAGAGTTTCAGTCAAGAAAACAAATTGTTATTCTACATTATATGTTGAAGGATATAGTTGAGATAGATGACTAAAACATTTCAGATAGTACTGGAAAATGAAGTGCTAATTTTCAACATAGTAACTTTGATCTAGAATACTTGGAATGACTTCTCTTTTTCGTTTCACTTTTACTAGGAATAATAGACTTCGATTTTTATTAGCTTGAAATCAGAGTTGAAATGGTTTTATGGTTTTATTTGAATAATTTTGGAATTTGTCAACTTTAAGCATCATTGTCCATTTGTTATTGATGATATTGCCCTATTTGCTTTGGGCTTTAGTAGTTTATGAAGCCTTCTCATTTGAGCCTCATGGCTACCTGGACAGATCAGGCTTGATCCTTGTGTATTTTACAAATGAGGGAACTGAGGCTCAGAGAGGACACATGATTTGTGAAAGTAAGTGACAGAGATGGGAAGAAAACCCAAGACTTCTAATTCTTCCTCTACAATTATTGTCTGATGGCAAATGAGTTTTAGGTAAAAGGCAAATCACCCTTTTACAAAGTAAACTTTTCTGTTAGTATGCCTGGAATTCAGGGTTAAGTCTCAGAAATCTCTTTAAATTGTGTTGTGTTAGTAAACATCTCATGACTTTAAACCATTTAACTCTTTCATTTTTCCTCACTGCCTTTATTCCGAATAGAGTACACGACAGCTACTCTTTTTTAAGTGTCCTTGTAATGATGACTGCATGGCCATATCAAGATTTTATTCAAGGTCTCAGAGGAGGCACCATTAGCATTTTTTCAGGCATATTTTCATTTGCTTTAAGATAGTATAATATTCATTTTTGTATAGTTCTAGATTGTTTTTTTTTTACCTTTGTCATTACGAAAGACTTTTACATGATGCCAGGCCTTGCCCGTGTGATTTGAGGGCCTTGCCACCCGGGAAGTGGTATAAGCAGTTTCCTAGATGAGGTCTGCATGTATGATTGGGTTTGGCGTGTGGGGACACACCACAGGCTCATCGTTGGGCCTCTGCTTGCCAGTTTGACACAGGTGGCAGGTAGTTTCCTATAGAATGCTGGCACCTGATCCTTGCAATTTAGGGTACAATAACAAGCCTGATCTACTGTAAAGTCATTGAGGAATCTTCTTTTGTGATATGAATCTCTGAGACAGGTTTTGTCATCAATGAGGTGGAGATAATTACTCAGAATATCTGTAAGGTTTTTTGTAATTCAAAAATAGACCAATTTTATGGTTTAAGCACCTCTGTCCCCCCCCCCCACCCCGCCCCTGGCATCCTAGATTTGTCATTTGTTTAGCAAATATTTGAATGGCAGAGATGTGCCAAGCACGGTATTTTAGGTTTCTAGGTCCTGGGGAAACAAAACCCATGAATAAGACAAAGTCCATTCAGGGCCAGGGCTTGGAAGCAATGCAGGCAAAAAATCTAGAAGTAATAGGGTCACTTCTCTTTATACTACTTGTATTAACTAAGTAAGTACTGTTATTGGTAAGGTATGTGCACCCAGTAAATAAGAAAACTCAGGCCCATCATTTATATGCTAAAGATAGAAAGTAGTCTATTTTTGACTGATATGTTTTGTCTTCTATTTTGAATTCTTTTTATTTTTTGCTTCTCTTTGGTTCCATTAAACCTGTCCAGTGAACTAACTGTTTTGGACTCAAACTGGATTTAAAGTGTATATAACAAAACTTGTATTTATATATACTAGTAGATTGGATTAAAATGCTAAGGTTTTAAAATTGTTACTATAGAGTGAGAGTGTGCTAGAAATTAGAAGCCCACTCATTTTGGAACCAGAGTTTTGAATCAGTTTGGCCACTTCCTGAGTGTCTGTAGTAGCATTTCTAAAACCAGGAAGGTGAAGTGATAAAATGTGGTGTACATTTGGGCACTCAGAAATCAGTCTTACACTGTCTAGAGTTGCAGGTGTGGTCTCTCCAAAGCCCAGTTTTGTGAGAATGTCTGAAGAAGTGACCGTAGCTGGTAGGGAATGACTGTCCCCGAGCTCTCTAGGTCAATCTCAGTCAGCGAAGGCATGGCTCTTGTTTTAACTATTTGATTTATGTATTGCCTATTTCAACATGTGGTTTTAAGGTTACCTCTGATGAATTAAGCTTTATAGGGATGTTTAAGTTAAACAAAATAGTAAAATATGTTAGAGTTGTAGCTGGGCTGGGAAAATAACCTTTAGTCTGCCTAAGGTGAAGGGGCAAGAACTACCTTTGATTTTATAACCTTTGAGGATTATTGTCCTGATTTCTGTTGCTTCTGAATGGGTTTTGTGACAGCAAAACGCAAGAAAGAACTGATTCCATGATGTGTGTCTATTTCTATTTAGGCAGATGATGCTGCATAGCAGTGTGGCACTGTTACACTATAACTTCAGTGAGTTTTCTTATACTTGGTACTAAGAAAAGCAGGGGAAGACAGATTGAAAATATGGCTTCTTTCTGAAAAATCTCAGGCTGGTTGCTTAAACTTCCTAAGACTGTTTCTAGGCCCTTTGTAGAACTGAGTCACCTCTGCAGATGATCTTGTTGAGTGGCCGCTAGATGGCAACCTGTGGTCCAGACAGGGTGGGGGTTAGTCCGGAGGCTCTGTGGGACAAAGCCCCTTTTAAAGCAGATTGAATTCTTTATTGACAATATCATCTCTAACCCAGGCAACCATACTTAATAGTTACATGCAGGGAAAATTTTACTTTGGGCATTTTGTGCTTTACACTACACACGAGATCTCTAAGCATCTTTCAAACACCCTTTGCCAAGGTGGCTGGACTTGATCCCAGACATGCTGCAGAACTCGACATTTTGCCTTGCAGCTCGAAAAGGCTTCCAGCTATGTTATTTCCTTTTAGCATGTAGCAGTTAGCTAAATGAGTGGTTCCTGCCCTTGAATCCATTGAAACAAAGAGCTGCTCTGCTTCTCTCATTGGGCAGGGCTAAACTAAACTAGCCAAAATTTGGCCAGTATCCTGTGGTTTTGGGCCTTAACCTTCTTTTTCAGTGAAGAACAGGGACCTCTACCTTATGTTTTGATGTTAGCATTCCTTCCTCTTTGACCCTGCCCCATATTATTATTCATAAAATATTATTGTTTATATACATGGTAATAAGTCAAACGATACAAAAGAGTACCGAATGCAAAGTAAGCCCTGCTCCCTCTCCTTCCTAGCGTGCCGCTTACTGCGTTCTTGTGTACCTTTTTATACTCTGCATTGCCTCTCAGTTGGGTTCTGGCACTAGATCTCTAATGAGGCTATCAGTGTCTCTTTTTTCTCTTCCTAAACCCTTTTCCACAGAGATCCAAAATGAGCTTTTTAAGGTGCTAACCTGATTGTAGTAGGAAGTGGCTTCTATTAGTTCTAGAATTCAGTAAAAAAAAAAAAAAGACACCGTGGACCACAGAAACTCTTTATGGTCTGGTCCCACCTCCCTTTCAACTTTAATTTGTGCCACTTACCCTTCTCCTCTACCCAGTCTAGTCAGTGTTTTTCTTTTAGTCTTTGGACTTGCCCTGCTGTCTTCCACCAGGAGGCCTTTGCTGTTCCTTTGGTTGGAAAGCTTCCCCTCCAAAAACATCTAGTTTCTACTTTGCTTTCAGCTCTCAGTTTACATGTTAGTCCCTCAAAGAATCCTTCTTTAATAGTCTAATTAGACTTGTTTAGTTTTCAAAGATCAGGAAGAAATAAAGGACATTTTAAATTGTAGATTCACAGAAATGAAACATTTACTCTAAATTTTGGCTGTTAGATATTTTATCTCAGTGGATTGGGGACTTCTTTGTAGTTAGCTTTCATAAATTTATTGTTAAAAATAGATCAGTGCTCTCAATTATGAACCATATTTTAGTTTATAAAGTATTACAATATTTACATTGATAATACTTATAATGTGTATTATCTATACTTGGTAGTAGGTAAAAACTCTACAGAGAAACACAAGGAAATATATCCAACACTGAAAAGCTTTAATATTGCTGGTGAAAATGGTGACTCTTGATTCTCATTTTTAAGGGCTAAATACTATAAACAAAATTAGTTTGTAGAAATAACCAATTTTTCTGCTTCCTTAGGGAAAAAAAGAATACACAATGTGTCACTTATTTGTAAAAATATGTTATTATCACCAGGGCTTCCTAGATGAATAGCTGATTTCAAATCTAGAGTAGGGAAAGTACAAGGTGAGCTGGAATGCCTTGTGCCAGAAAGTGAGGATGTCCTAAAAGACTGATGGGGATGTGTCAGAAGGAAACTAGAGCCAGCTTGAAGGGGCCACTGCCCAAATGAGGACAGTATGTGTATCAGAAAGAATAAAGACAGTAACAGATTATAACAATAAAAACAAAAATTCTTACATCTAGAAAATAAGAAGTGACGAATAGAATGCTTCCTGATAGAAGATTTTCAGCCACTAAGTGTAAAAGCATTATAGAATTAGAAAGATCACCATTTTACATCTTCAAGTATAAAATCAATTCAGGCAGCTATCACCAGTGGATGCTAAAACCACTGGTGAAAGGTTGAGGAACAGGATTTAGAGTCTCCAGATACCATCTCACAACCCTAACCTGAACCCGAACCTGAACCCTTACCCTAATCCTAACCCTAACCCTAACCCTTAAAAAAAAAAAAAAAGAAAAGATATCATCTCATAAGTTATATACTATTTCAGAGGAGGAAAAATACCTTTAAATGGAGAATCTGGTGGACAGTACTTTACCCAAAGGAACCAACTCAGTATCACCAGTTATGGGGCATACTGATGCTATGAGCCTCCTCATGGGGTGTACCAAGGACATCACGTGTAGTGTTTTTATCATAAGTGCTGAGGTTCTACAAAACAGCTAGTCTGACCTCTTCTAAAATGACATTGTCAAGAAAGACAAAAAAGGTGGGACACCCTTCCAGAGACTAAGGAGATAATGACAACTAAAAGTAATGTATGAGCCTTAATTGAATCTTGAATTAGATAGGAAAAAAAAAGTTATGAAGAAAATTGGAGAAACGATTGAGAAATTGGTAATGTAGATTGTATATTAGTTAAGAAAGTTGACACTGATACAATATTGAGTGATGATGGTATCAGGTGTTTAGGAGTGAAGTGTCATTACATTGGCAACTTTCAAATGGTATAGAAAAGAGTGCGTGTGTGAGAAAAGAGAGCACAGTGTGGCAATATTCATTGTGAACCGACAGGACGGGTACATGGGAGCTTATTTATTATCTTTTGGACTTTTCTGTACATTTGAAATTTTTAAAAGTAAAAATTTTTGCTTTTAAAAATTTCAAATGTACAGGAAAATTTAGGTAGGTCATTATAGACGTGTTCCAACACTATGGTTTTTATTTTGTCTTTTGATATTGTGTTTTATATTACTGCCCTAATTAAGAAAAAAGATCAGATTATAATTTGCCTTTATTCTGTTTTTCTAGATGTGATACAACAGAAAAACTCAGAAATACTTTGGATTACTTAAGATCATTATTAAATGATTCTACAAATTTTAAACTTATTTACAGATATGCGTTTGACTTTGCACGGGTGAGTTCTCTGGAGCCTATCCAGATGTTTCCCTCCCTCCTCCACCCCCCACCTTTTTTTTTTTTTTTGGCCTTTTGAGGTTTGTTTTTACCTGCTATAGCAAAGAAGTTGAATAAGTTACTCCCAGGATGCTAGTTAGAATTTATTTCTACATATATACTTTCTAAACTAACTCTGATTCTGAGCAGAAATGTAGTATGTTAAGCAAAAAGCTGAAGTGGTAGACCTTTAGTAGCTCTTGTTTAGAAGTAATTAATAAATGGCATATAATAGACACTGTTCTAAATATCTCTTGGATAATTTCGGAAAAACTTTTCCTTCTCATAAAACAATAAACCCTCATCCATTGGGTTTACTAGAATAGGCTGATCAGACCTAATCTGTTTTCAGCTTGGGTACTATATTGTATTTGGAAATCATTTGAATTTCAAACCTACCCTAATTTCAATGAACATGATTCTAATGTAATTTCTAATCATTTGGAAAGGGGATCATCTGTGTTACATAGTGAGCCAGGTCCAAGTTATTGTATGAGTCAAAGTTTGTTTAGAAGCATTATACCTAGAAACATAGGACTTATTTTCTAACTTCCCTAAGGTGCGTGCGGGCGCCTTAGACTCAGGTTCTGTTTTACTCCTCCTGGCCTTGCACCCGCCCTTGGTCAGACTCCTTTGGTCGCCTCTCTCGGTGCTTCTGCTGGTTAAGGTCCTGTTACTCCTGGCTTGGGCTGCTGCAGTAGCCTTATTTCCACATTTTTCACTTCTCATTAAGCATTCACATCAGTAGGTTGTCATTCATCTTTTTCCAGTCTCAGGGTCACCAGCTCACCGAAGCCTTCAGCACCTTCCCTCTGCTTTATGCTAACATAGTGTTTCACCGAGTCTGTGGTGCAGCTGCTCCCACAGCAACTCTGATGGGTGCTCTTAGCCCACTTCACAGAGGAGGAAAGTGGGTCTCAGAGAAGTGGAGAAATTGGACCATAGCCACATTGTTCATCAGTAGTAGACCCAGGACCCGGGTTCTGGCTCCAGTTCTAGTCTGTGGGTCAATCCAGGCTCTCACAGTCAAGTCCCAGGCTCCCTTTCTTCACACAATGTCTGCGACATTGTGTTGTGGTGAAGTTGAGTTACCTGTTCACTGAGCCTGCCGCCTGCCTTTTTGGTAGTTTCTACTTTGTCTTTTGTCACGCTGGACCTCCACCTAGAGCCCTATGTCATGTTTCTGGACCCAAGACACATGCTTCCACTTTCACACAGCCTCGCTGGCTCCTGTCCTGGAGGGATCATGTGCCTTCTCTTACGTGGCACTCCTGTCTCCTCTAGCCTGGCTGGGGAGTTCAGGTAAAGGCCTTAATTTTATCTGCCAGGTTAAGGGATGATTTGTTTTCTTTCTAGATATCCCCAGTAGCAGCCAGCAGAGTTCTTTGCTTTTAAGGAGAGTATCAATAAATATCAGTGAATTAAGCTGTTTAACATAATAATAACAACCACCATTCAGGTAAAATATGCTGTAGGTGAGTTTGTTATTGAATCCTTTTTTGTTTTGTTTGTTAAACCCTTCACTGCAAGTTTCAAGATATGTGTTTTCATTTGCATTCAGTTCAAAATATTTTCCTGTTTACCTTGTGGTTTCTTTTTTGACCCATTGGTTATTTAGAAGTGTGTTTGTGTTATTTTCCAAGTATTTAGGATCTTCCAGGTAATCTTTTTATTATTGATACCTAGTTTAATTTCTGCTGTGGTCAGAGAACGTATCCTATATAATTTAAGTCCACTTAAATGTATGGAGGCTTGATTTATAGTCTAGAATATGGTCTGTTGGGATGAATGTTTTATATGTACCTGAAAAGAAGGAATATTCTGCTGCTGTGTAGTGGAGTGTTTTCTAAATGTCAATTAGGTCAGATTGGTTGATTGTGTTCAGTCTTCTGTATCCTTATTGATTTATACCTACCTGTTCTATCAACTATTGAAAGAGGAATATTAAACTCTTCAACTATAATATTTCTCCTATCACTTCTATCATTTCTTTTGTTTCATGTATCTTGAAGCTCAGATATTAGATTTAGATACACTCAGTACTGTTATGTCTTCTTGAAGAATTGACTGTTTAATCTTATGAAATGTCTCTTTATTTCTGGTAATGTTCCTTGTTCTGAAGTCTACTTTGATGCAAATGTAGCCACTCTAGATTTCTTTTGATTAAAGTCTTCAAAATATGGCTTTTTCCATTTTTTTTTCCTCCTGGCTTTGTTGAAATATAATAGACAGTTGCTTTTATTTATATTGTGTAATTCAGTGAGGTTTTTTTCCAGTTATAGTTGGCATACATTAATATACCCGTTTCAGTGGTACAGCATAGTGATCAGAGATCCATATAACTTGCAAAGCCATCAACCTACTCAATCTAGTACTTTCTTCCCCCTTACATATTCAGTACAACATTATGAGCCGTCTTCCCCATGCTACATTCTACATTTCCATGTCTGTTCTGTAACTATTCATTTGAATCTCTTAATCCCTTTGACTTTTTTCACCATCCTCCTCAAACTCCCTCCCATCTACTAGCCCTCAAAATATTCTCTGTATCTATGAGTTTGTTTCTGCTTTTGTTGTTGTTCTTTACAGTCCACATGTACATGAAATTCTGCGATATTTGTCTTTCTCTATCCCACTCATTTCATTCAGCTTAATACCCTCTAGGTCCATGAAGGCAATATCTCTTTCCATCCCCTTCCTTTTAGTCTGTGTGTGTCTTTTAATCTGAAGTGAGCTTCTTGTAGGCAGTATAAAAAGGGGCCTTGTTTTCTTATCCATAAAGCCACTCTATCTTTTGGCTGGAGCACTTAATTCTTTTCCACTTGAGGTACTTGTTGATAGGAATGTAGTTGTTAACATTCTTTATTCATGTTTTCCGTGCATGTTTTTTCTTCTTAAAGAAGTCCCTCCAACATTTCCTGTAGTACTGGCTCGGTGATGATAAATTTCTTTAGCTTATTTTTGTCTGAGAAGCTCTTTATCTGTCCTTCGACTCTAAATAATAGCTTTTCTGGATAAAGTATTCTTGGTTGTAGATCCCGGGTTTTCATCATGTCAAATATTTTGTACCAAGCTCTTCCTTCTGTCCTGCATAATTTCTTTTGAGAAATCAGCTGCCAATCTTATGGGTGCTTCCTTATAGGTAACTAACGGATTTTCTCTTGCTGCTTTTAAAATTCTCTCTTTATATTTAACCAATGGCATTTTAATTATGATGTGTCTTGGTGTGGGCCTGTTTGGGTTCATCTTTCTTGGGACTTGCTGAGCTTCCTGGGATTATATGTCTATTTTCTTCACCAGGTTAGGGAAGTTTTCCATCATTATTTCTTCAAATAGCTCTTCAACATCTTGTTTCCCTTCAGGTACCTCCATGACACAGATATTTTTACCTTTAATAGTGTCACATAGGCTCCTAAAATTATTATAGTCTTGGCTTCTTTTTTCTTGCTGTTCTTATTGAGTGTCCTTGGCTTCCCCATCCTCTATTCAGTCCTCTTTATCCACTCTGTTTATTCCATCTGATATACTCTTCATCTCAGATAATGTGTTCTTCATTTGTTTTTTATTTTTATTTCCATTTTTATGCTTTATATCTCTTTGTTCAAGTTCTCACTGAATTAATCTTCACTTCATAAAAGTTCATTGAGCATCTTTATAACCATTGTTTTGAACTTTGCATCTGTGAGATTGCTTGACTCCATTATTCCTGTTCTGTTCTCTCATATCATATAGTTGCTGCTTCTTTGTCTTCTCATTTTGGCTGCCTTTCTGTGTCTGTTTCAATGTACTAAGCAAAGCTCTTAAGTCTCCTGGTCTTATTAGCATGGCTTTGTTTAGTAGCTGTCCAGTGGCGCAGTTCTGAGAGGGGTTCAGCTGCAGGCTAAGTTCAGCCCCAGCCTATTTCCCTCTGGGGCCAGCTGTTAAAATTCAGCAAGCAATCCACAGATGCTGTACATATAGTTGCCTCAAGAAACCACACCAGAAATCGAGGCCAGCTGCCTCCAGTGTGAGTCTTGGCGCTGCTCAGCAAGGAGCACCTGACTTACCGAGGACACACCTGGATATGGCTTAGGTGGGGCTACGAGTTGGGAGAGAATCCTGTGGGCAGAGCAACCTCTGTTATCCAGTTTGATGAAGTCTCAACTACGGCAGCTCTGTGTCCATGCACTGGGAGTGGGGGAGGGCTCAACAGAGGAATAATGGATACCGCCAGGACTTCTGCCTGGTAGAGAGCCTTTCCTTTGGCCCTCACTCTGACAACTCAGTGTCCCCCTGTAAGTTCTTGATGCCTCCTGAGCAGCATACCCAGCACTGGTGCTCAAAGTGAGCATGTCTGTCACCTTGAAAAGTCCACTGGTGACTTGGCCCCTTTAAGAGGCGTCTGCAGCTGCCGCCACCACAGCCTCTCTCCCACTCAGCTGCTCAAGACTGGGCAGCCCTGCGTCTTTGCCTCGTCCTACCTTCTACTGTTTCAGGGTAATTAATTATTTCTCTCTCTAGTTGTAGTGCTCTGTTCATCTAGATCCCAAGCGACTCTGCTTGCTGTTTGCTCTGTGTTTCTGTCACAACTTCGATGTGGTTGCAAGAGGGATGAACAAAGCTTCTATTATCTATGCCATTTTTGGGGGGGGGGCTTATAAATGTTCTCTTGATGTGATTTTTCAGGATTCAGAATCTCTTCACCACTGAAGAGATTAACTTTACCACTGAAGTCAAGACATAATTCTGTGGGTGGGGTGACCCCAAGGTTGGTTTATCAGTTGTTGGTCAAGGATGCCATCAAGGCTTCACAGTCCTCCTTTCCACCCTGCCATCATCGGGGCGATGATGAGCCAGCTCCCTCGTGATACCAAGATGTCTGCCACAGATTCAGGCATCACATTCTCTATTATTTTACTTTTAACTTACTTGTGTCTTTATATTTAGAGTATGTTTCTTATAGCTAGCATATAGTGTGGTCTGACAATATCTGTCTTAATTGAGATGTGTAAACCATTTTTATTTAATGTAATTATTAGTGTGGTTAAGTTTACATTTGCTATCTTGCTGTTTCTCCCCCAATTTGTCCCATCTGTTTTTTGTTCCTTTTTTCCTCTATGACTTCTTTTGGATTGAGGTTTTTGTTTTTGTTTTTTTTTTTATGATTCCATTTGATTTCCACTATTGCCTAGTTAGCTATATCTGTGCAGTTGCTGTAGGCTTTACACTATATAGCTTTAAATTTTCACAAGTTTTCTTCAAATAGTAATATACCACTTCCTGTATAATGCAAGAACCTTTACAACAGTGTACTTTAATTTTGCCCTCCCATACTTTTTGCTGTTCTTATCTTGCATTTTACTTATATGTATGCCACAAATCTCACAATATGTTGTCTTAGTCTATTACGACTGTTCTAAACTACTCAGAGACTGAGTAGTTTATAAAAAGCAAAAATGTATTTCTCATAGTCTGGAGGCTGGGAAATCGAAGATTAAAATATAGATAGATTAGGTGTCTGTGAGAGCTTCACTTTGCTGTAACCTCATAATATCAGAAGGAAGGAGGTCTCTCTGGTATCTCTTATATAAGAGCACCAGTCCACCTCCACATTCATAAGGACAGAGTCTAATCATATTAAAACCATCATCTTGTGGGTTAGGAGTTCAGCATATGAATTTTAGAGGTTTACAGACATTCAAGACCATACCATATATTGTGTTATTATGTCTGTGTTATTTGTTTCTTTATATAGATCCAGATTTCTATCTGGTATCATTTGCCTTCCTGCCTAAAAAATTTCCTTTGATGTTTCTCATAGTAGAGATTTTCAAGTGATGAATTCTCTAAGCTTTTATTTTGCCTTCAATTTTGAAAGGTACTTCTCTGGATAAAATATCCTAGACTGATCAAATATTCTTTTAATACTTCAATGATATCTTCATTGTCTTCTGTCTTGGGTAGCTTCTTATAGTAAGTCTGGTGCTGTTCATTGTTCTGTTGAACATAATGTCATGTTTTGTTTTATGACTGCTTTTATTTTCTTTATTACTTTTCAGCAAGTTGATTAGTGTACTTTGTTATAATTTTCTTTATGTTTATTCAGGTTAGGATTGGTTGAGTTTTCCAGATCTGTGGGCTTATAATTTGGATTAAATTGAGAAATTCTTCAGCTATTATTTCTTCCAATATTTTTTTTGTATTCCTCTGCTCTCATTCTGGGACTACAGTTATATTTATGTTAGATGCTTAATATTGTCCCACAAGCCACTGATGCCATGTTCAGTTTATTTTCAGGGTTTTTTCCTTTTCTGTTTTCTTTCGGTTAATTTCGATTACCATGTTTTCTAATATTACTCTTTTCTTTTGCAATGTCTAATCTGCTATTAATCCAAGCAAGTATATTTTTCATTTTAGATACTGTTATTTTTTTCATCTTAAAAGCTCCATTTGGGTGTTGTTTTTTTTTTTTTTTTTATCTTCTGTTTCTCTCTCCATCGTAATAGTTTCTTCTACCTTCTGGAACATCCAAACATGTTTATAACAAATACATTAACAACTTTGTGTTCAGATTCCATTATCTCTGCCATTTCTGGGTCTCTTTTTATTGGTTGATTTTTATCTTGATTATGAAGGGAAAAGGGAAATCTAGTTTCTCTAATTCCATTTGGTTAGAAGCAGAACTTAAGCTGCTTTTTATTCCTACAATATTTTTTCTACTAAAACAGTGGTAATAACTTATAATTAACACAGCAAACTTTTAATAGAAATTAAACTTTCTATGTCTTAAATATTCTCTATTGCAAATAACAATGGCATATGTTAGATATTCTGAATTATGCTTTAATATACCAGGAAAGCAACTATAGTACCTTACCAGAAAATGATAAAATGACTCATTTAACATCTCTTCACCTAGATTATACTCCTAAGGGTGGGATTGTTTTTTCCTCACCTTCAAACTTAATGGCTAATTAAAAATAGTACTTGGCTATACAGTTAAATTATTTTTCTTGTGATTTTACTTTGACTTGATCTCAGTTATAGTGTTATGGATATCATAGGCTCATGAAACTTTACAGCTGAATAGAGAGAGCCTGAGAGGAGGGGACAGCCTGCGCCCGAGCTCTGCCCCTGAGGTATAGGCTGTGTCCTCTCCACAGAGCCACACTACCTTCCCTGATTCAGAACTGTCACCATCCTATGATATTTTGTTAGAGGAAGATGATGGTATAAGTTAAGGGTGAAATGATCAATTCTGTAATACAAGTGGAATTTTGTCAGAGTATGTTTATGTATATGGTTTTTCCCCCAATGCAAAATTTATAATATAAATAGATACTGTTGTAGGATTCCTTTAAATAGCCATTTTTTTCTTGATTCATTTTTTAAAAGGATCTGGAGAGATAAGATTGGACAGAGAGAATGAGATTATGCTGAAAGTTGCAGAGAAAGTTGACACTTGGAATTTTAAGAAGGATAATTGAGAGAGGTGCTACTAGCAACAGCATCTTAGTCCAGCTAAGAGTAGACAGACACCATGAATCTATAGTAATGCTGCTCTCAGATTTTTTTCTGGCAGTGCATGAGGTCCAACCTCGATGCAGAAAGGAGATGATAAAGGGATGGATTGAGAGTGAGAAGTATGTGAGCCTGGAGGGCAGAATGGAGTCAAGAGGATCTCTCCTAGAATGATTGAGGTGGTTCCAGACAGAATCAGGAAGTAGGTGAAGTTAGAAGAAACCACTAGATTGAGAGAAAGGGAGGCCTTCAAGGTGAAGGAGAAGGAATGGCAGTGAGCAAGAGAAGGGATATCCCTTTGGGGGAGGAGAGAAGTCCTTGGTTTTTCACTCTTTGAAAGAAAGCTTTAAGAAGTTGTAAACAGGGCTTTCTGGAGGCAGAATACACCAGTGGGAATTCTTACTGAGAAGTGAGCTTGTGATAGGTGGTCTGTTACAAGTTAGTCTTCACAGCCTGTCCCTTGATACACTCACTCTTCTGTCAGGAGTAACCATGCTTCTATTTCCTGTTTCTGAGGAGGTATTTCAGGAAGATGTCAGAGGCCACACATATTAAAATAAATGTATCTCCTTTCTCTAAGTAAAACAACATTTCCATTTAAATTAGAAATGATTATGATGTTACTCATAGAATTTGCTAAGGAAAATATGCTGTATCTTGTGTTCATTGGAGAATTCCTCCTGACTCTAACTGTTGTGACCATTTGGATTCACGTCCTCTTCTGATTTGAGTCAGTTTCTTACTTAATCACTTTACTTGTCAGTCTGATAGTTTCCCTCCCACACAACTCCCCCAACACATTTTTTTCCCTTATATTTTCATTGTAAATTACAAAGAGAAAGGTCTGGGTAAGAAACGAGAGTAGGAAGAATATGTAGTCATCTGATCCCAGGTCTGTTATCCTTGTCAGTTTTATCTTTAAAAATACTCTTTTTTCATAATGTATATAAATGTTGAATCACTATGTTGTACACTTGAAATTAATATAATATTGTATGTCAGTTATATCTTAATTTTAAAAAATTGCTCTGGTTACTGCAGACTCACACAGATTTGCTCAGCAGTTACTTGTAAAACTAATTGGACTGTATGTCACTTTATATTTAAACCTCTCTTCCCTCATACTCATTACATCTCAGGATGCAGAACTCAGGCTTGGAATTAGACTTCCTGGTTCAAGTCCCAGCTATTTACCTATTGTCTACCACTTAATGTCTGCCATTTTAACCCCCTGTGGCTCAGTTTTCTTTTTTATACATTGAGGATAATAATAGTGCCTATCCTAATAAGGTTGTTGTACCAAATGAGTTTAAGTATAAGGCACTTAGAACAGTTTCTAGCTCAGATTAATTTCTTAATAAAAGTTAACCATAGAATTAGAAATAGTTGTTGAATTATTCTTCACTAACATTACGTAGGTGTCTGCAAACCTGAAGTTTCAAATAATGACTTAATTCCAAGAATAGTGCTTACAGTAATAGATTCTGAACTAAATAAAATGACAAAGTAGGACTGTGCCTGTTGGCAGATTTTTTTTCTTTTGTTTTAAGGAGGCGTCAGTAGTTAAGTTTAAGTAATTGCCTTGCAAACATTGTGATCTTTAAACTAATTTTTGGTAAGTTCTAAGAGCATAATTATTTAGATAAATTTTTCCTGTGGGAGGATACTCTTAGGTTTTATGACTTTTTTTTTTAATGTGTATTTTTTTAAAAACCTATTCAAAAAACTGATTTGCTGTATTTTCAGTTTTATAAACTGAGTTGCGTTAAGATTCGAGTTAGAGCTCTATATTTTTTGCCTTATGTTTGTTTATTTAGGTAGTGGTGGTAAGGAGGACTGCATTTTCTCTTTAGTTTTTGTAATCCCTGTGGTCTCAAATGAGAATTCCATGATATGTCATAGGTCTTCATTTTAGTCCTTTTGGGCGCACATACCAATTTCTGACTTGGTCGTCATCATTTATGTTTTCCAGTCATGGTCATTTATATATTTATTCTTAAATCCAACTAGTTCTTGAAAATCTTAGGAATTCTTTTTGTTGAATATTTTTTCTTTATAATTTTGATAATTAAATGTTTTCCTTTTTACATATGTCTTAAGCTGTCAAAACTTTGTGAAAATTGGAAATAGATCCTCTGAAAGAGTTGGGGCGGGCTCTGCATAGTTTATTCATTTGACTATCCATTTTGATAGTATCATTGATATATAACCTATATCAATAACCTATTTGTTTCAGTTATTGTTTCTTAAGTCATTGTTCTATTTAAGGGAAAAAAAGCTTAATTTTCACATCTTGTAGAAAGACTCATACTAAAACAGTCTCACATAAACAGGCGATATATTACTTTTATATTAGACCTTCAAATATGAACTTTGATAAAACCATTATTTTCTACTTTGCATTAGCTGTTATTAGTCTTTAGTTTAGAGACTGCATTTATTCCATATATAAAACATAACTTCTTAAGAAGACTACTCACAGTAGGATCCTTTGATTTTATAGCTGCACCACTAAAAGGCTTGATCTCAATTGTAACTGCTGTTTTTAATCTGTGTTTAAGGAAGACAACAAGGCAGAGTCTAGTTGTGTATTGTAGGGGGTTGGTACCTCTTTGGTATATGGAATCTATTCAGTTTCTGTTATTTGAAAAATAATTTTTTAAAAATTTGTTACCTTAGAAAAGTAAAATCTATTAAATACATACTGACACATCTTGGGTCAAGATATGGGCAGGGAGAAAAGTTTCATTTCTTCTCCTTTAACCTTGCTAGACCTTCTGGAGATGCTGATTGGCTCTGGATAGGCTGTCTAAAGATGCTTTCTGCTTAGATTCTGACTTAGAGATGCAGAAATCTGCCCCTTGCTCCAATAGGGGAGGTGCTTGGTGCTCCCTGAGCAGAGTGTCACAGGGTTGGTGTTGACAGTGTACTATTTAAATTTCTTGTGAGGAGCTTCCAGATGTCTTTGCTGTCCTCCTTGAATTAGTTAAGGTGATTATTATTTTTTTTAAATGCCCAGCTTCATAGTATCCTGGGAGATTGATTCACTTGTAATTGGGAACTCCTTGTCAGAGAATGCCATTAGGATCATTGCTGTAGAGAACCCCCTGGGCATGTCTCCATTTTGATGTTCAGTAGATGTTTGCTCTGGGATCTCTGGACTGTTGTTCCCAGGAATTTTGAGTGTTTTCAGTTCCACAGCCTCAAATCTACCCAGAGGCAATTTTGGTTATCAGTGAGAAGCCACTGTTCAGATCTTGAGTGCATCCATAATATCTTTCTCTTATTTGCTAGGCAGAAGATGGTGTTAGTGATTGTGAGCTGCTGGCTGGCACCTTTGCAAAGCAGGAGTAAGTGAGTGCTGTTCAGCTTCCGGTCCTGTGAGTCTGATGCCTTTCCTCCCTGTTTGGGCATCACTGCCAAACACATGCATTGAAATCCTTCATGATCATCAGTTTGTCAGATGATTATATTGTTGCAAAGAGTCTGTCCAGGTCTTTTGTATCTTTTTTTTCTTTTTGTCACCTTAGTGTATGTCCATTGTGATGGGAACATAGGCATTGATGATGATGGAAGAAGGCACAATATGTATTGAAGCTAGATTAGCAATTTTAGGTTTAGTGAATGATTACAAACTCCTCCAAAGGAAAGCTTTTCCCCGAGCACCAGTGTCATCAGCCCAGTGCTACATGAGCTGCTGTTCAACAAATGAACTTTGGCCCAGTCCTGTGGTGCCATATGTGTTTTCAACAGTTTACTCATTTTTTTCTTGTGGATTGCTTCATAGTATGGTGTGCTGTTGCTGTCTGCCACACCTTTGTTACAGGATTAGAGGAAGTTTTCCATTTGTTTGCACAGTGCATCGCAGAAGTATAAACCCTTGAAATGCAACAAACCAATGAGGCTTGGTTGGCAAAAGGTGGACAATCTCTAGAGCACCTTTTCTCTTGTCCTCTCTGTGGGAAGTGATTACTGCAGCCCTGAGCAGGACAATATGCTTGGCCAAGGGGCAGGCAGAGAATGCTGTAGCTAAGAGGCACCACTTGTTTGCATTGAACTGTGAAATTGGGGCGTCCTCACCATCACCAGACTTAAGTTTTATGGCCTGTAACAGAGAAGGGTGACGCGGAGACATCTGACCTGGTCTGTTCGTGAACAGTCATTATGTTTTACGACCAAAAGACAGACCAGACCTATTGCACATCTTTCTGTATTTTCATCTACCTTGTTTGCTGTTGTTGAGTGAGGCCCTTACATTTGCTGTATTGTTTAAGTCCTTTACTTTTAAATTCAGTGTCAAGGTCAGAAATTTTCTGTGTACTAGAGAGCACTTCACTGTTAGAGTCCTTCAGGTAATAATATATTTTATCAGGAGGTATGTGTGACTGCATATGTGGCTGACAGTGGTGGTCACAGAATCATTCCTTAATTTGATGAACATTTAGATTCCACCACAAATGGGATAGCCAGAAACTTCATCTGTTTTGTAGGAAAGTACTTTTGTAAGTTTCCACCAGAGTTAAGATCACCACACAGGCTAGCTTTGGCTATGTAAGGTTACCACTTACAGCCCAGGTCCTCCGTCCCTTTGCATAAAAACTCCCCACTTAAGAGTTCCAGAATGAAAACTTGTAAGGAGATTGAGAATGAGAAATAAGGATCCTTCATTGCAAACATAACTAGAATTAATCTGCCCGTATTGAGGTTTATATAATACTTCTTTTCTGGTTTCTTTATGAAATATTGTCTTTCACTTGGTTACTAGTTAGGGGTATTCTGCTAGGAGATTTCACATCTAACAAATCCAAGGTAAGAAGGATTGTAATAGGCAGGCTGCTTTCCCCCATGGCAGGTGTATGAATACACCCTCTTACTTGGAGAGACTCTCCAGAGCCCCAACATTTATTATGAACTAAATTTAATTCCAACATTTTTAAGTATAAGAAATATATTGACCAGTAAAGGAAAGTTGTTGGAAAAAATGATTTATATTAAGGAAACTTGATTCCTAAGCATGGAAATTGAAACATTTAAACTTCATTTAGTTAAGTTATGGGCTTTGGGAGTGAACAGTTATGATTTTGGTAATGCTCATAAATGTCAAACAGCAAGTGATTGAGTTATTTTTATTCCAAAATAATTGTAGATACCGTTACTACCTGACTAGCTGATTTTGCATTAGGGTAATATTCAGTTGAAACAAATCTTTCAAACAGAGCAAGGCTTTGTTTGACAACCTCCCATCCCCCACCTTAGTCTCAATCCAAGTATTTTTATGGTGTATGCTAAATGATAAATGAGCTGTTTACTAATTTCTTATTGAAGTGAAATAGAAATTTGGATTATTGGAATTTACTATTTGGGGGCATCTGGCTCATTCTTGTTTTTGTTTGTTAAACAGGAAAAGGACCAGCGCAGCCTAGACATAAACACTGCCAAGTGCATGTTGGGACTGTTATTAGGAAAAATCTGGCCCCTTTTTCCAGTTTTTCACCAATTCTTAGAGGTACCAAATTGTTATTTTATGGAATATATGTTTGCTTGCTTAGAAGTATCAAGTATACTTTATTTAACTATTTTATGTAACTTGCTGTTTATTGTACTTTTCTGCCTGTAGGAATTGTGGTGACGTAATTGCTCCCATGAGCAGCTGCCCGTTTTCTCTGTGCCCGTGTGTGCATTAACTTTGTGTTCCATCGCTCCCAGTCCAGACGCATCAGGGACAGCCAAGCTCTTTTCTGTCCTCCCCTGTCTCGTCCTCATTTTAAGGCTTCACTTTTGTTTAGATTTCCTGTTCTTATAACAGTAGTAAAGCAGGATTTACTCTTTTCTGGCTTGAGATGAATTTTCACTTTTATTGAGCAAAGCTTAAAAAACAGCCATCTGCCTTTTTATTTAAAAAAGTTTGTAATGCAGTCTTCTCTACACTTATCTCCAAGTAACTTGGGAACCTTGAATCAATCTAAGTGTTAGGCAAAGTGACAATATCTCCTTCAGTTTAAAATTTCTTTACATTAGCATTGGAAATAATCCAGCACTTTACTCCATCATTTGTTTGCTTTAAGTATTAGTGATAAAAAAAACCCTTTGAGCTGCTGGTTATTGGGAGCAGGTTTTAATGTAGTGTAATATTGTAGGATCTGAAAGGACCTGAGGTATAAGTTGGAGTTACTGGGTTGTCATATATAGATAGCATTCTTCTTGCCCTTCAGCCCCAAACCCTTTTAAAAAATGCCCTTTGCTTGGAAGGATTGTGGGTGTTGGATCTTTGAAGAAACCCTGGGCCCTGACACTTGCTTCACTCTTGGAATAATCTTTCTTACGACTTACTTTATGTAATTATCTGGAAAAACTTCCAACTGATACAATTCTTTGAGGAACGTTATTAAAATTTGCTTGTAACATTACTAACTGGAACTCCTCGAGAAAGGTATAAAAACTGTTTTTAACACAAAACATTTGCTTACATGGTCTGTTCTAATTTCTCTGACAGCCCCATGAAATGTTCGCTTTATTTGGAAAATGAATAGAAATAGATTCTTGTTCTTGGAGAGTTTAGCAGAATTTGAGCCTGAGCATGAAGTGTTCTTTAGCTGAAAGACCTCGCTGCAAGCCACTTTGACTTTGCAGAATTCTAGGAGCCTCATCACCTGTTTCAATGATTGTTTTTTGCTTTTAGTTGCTTAGAAGGTTAAACTTGTACCCTGTGCTTTGTTCTCTTTCTTACTTGTATTTTTCTTTTAAAAGGACACAGATCTTTTCATTTGAGCTTTTGTGTTTGCATCCTCAAAACCATTGGCTCAACTCTCTTTGCTTTTTATGTGCTTGTATTGTTTTCCACTGTTTCAGATATTAGTGGTTGGTTTGAAAATTATTGGATCTGGCTTTTATTTTCAAAGCTTCATGCAGGAATACTGTATTTTAAAATACACTTTTGGCCTATTTATTTTCTAAGAGGACTAGAAAACTACTTCGTGGCTATTCTGATTACTTTTAGACTAGATTCAAGTTTTGAATTATTAGAACAGTAATTTTCTTCAGTGGCTAGAGCACCTAGTCTGAGACTGCATGTAGCACTCAGTAGGTCCTCATCGAGCGACCCACGTATGTGTGTGCTTTTAGCTGACAGTGTGACAGGTAGTATGCTGGTTGTGTCAGGTCTATTCCTGGGAGCTACTCTTTATTTGGCACTTACTTTGAACCAAGCACAGAATGAAGTGCTTTACGTAAATTACACAAATTCTCTCTTTTAGTCCTTGCAACATCTCTATGAAGTAGGTATTATCCCCATTTTATATAAGAGAGCTTTTGCAGCCTAGAAATTTCACTCTAGGGGCATAAAATTGTATTTCTCTGATGTGCCTGTCATTTTGTTTGAACCCCCATATTTTTGTAATGAAAATTGTTATCTTAAGTTCTACGCTTGCTCTCTATCTCACCCTTCTCTTAGATTAGTACTTAACATACCAAATATGGAGAGAGTTAACCTTCATGAACTGTATTAAAGTTGATTTATACAGCAATTGAAACCATCCCATTCGTTAATTGTATCAGTAATTAATATTAATTTTCCCTCCATTAGCAATCAAAATATAAAGTTATTAACAAAGACCAGTGGTGCAATGTGCTAGAGTTTAGCAGAACAATTAACCTTGACCTCAGCAACTATGACGAAGATGGAGCGTGTAAGTACCGATGCTGGGTGTTCTCTCACTCCTCCTCCGTTGCTGTACATTTGCTCATCCTTCTCATTGTGAAAAGCCTCAGAGCTGTGTTGTTTTCTCTCTCTCTCTTCAGGGCCAGTTTTGTTGGACGAGTTTGTGGAGTGGTATAAAGACAAACAGATGTCCTAGGACTTTATGCATAGCAGCAAAAGAGTCACTGTTACCACAGTTATGTCAACCATTAGCCATAAATTGCTGTTTGTATCAAAGCGCATGCTGCTTTTCTTGCACTGTCTCCCTTTTGCAGGGACGTTTTTGGTGTTTGCTATTGAATGGGCCAGCTCTGCCTGCTGTGTAGCATTGTTCTCTTGAAAGGCTGCTTTGCAGTTTGTATTTACACTACAGATTGGTGAATTTGCCAACGTCCTCACTGTGATTATGTGTATATTGCTGTTTAAATTTTGTATATGTGTATAAAAACAAGCTTCACCTAGAGATTATTTCTGCAAAAATGTATTGTAAAAATAATTTTGAGGCATATTTCTAGTCCCTTTTTTCAAATGAACCAATTATACTTTTATTCGGTCTCAAACATATTTCAGAAGACAAGACAGAACAACTGTTACCATAAGCAAATGTTGCCAGAATTCACCTTATCATTTAAGAGGCCAACTTTTGGAAGGAGATGGGAGTTAATAACTTTTCAGAGGCATATGCCAAATATAATTTGATTTACTTAAATATTAACATTTTTAAATGATGAAACTGATAATTATTTGAACATATAGACATGTACATGTCACAAATCATTTCCACTATGAAAGGGGGATAGGTTTTAATTTTCTAATGTTAAAAGCCGTAGTAATTTGAATATAGGTACAAATGAACAAATTAAAATTGTAACTTTTGTGTGTGTGGTGGGATGGGTTTTAAACTCTTGCAAACTTTCTTTAGTGTTTTTTTTTTTTTTTTCTTTTGCTTTCTTCTTGTCAGTGTTTGGTCTGCTGATGCTCTCTATGCCATTCTAAGTAAAATTTGTTTGACTCCTCCATGAAACCTGATGGTTTGCTGGCATTGTATAACTGCAGAGCACTTTTAGTTGTGGCTTGAACTTTTAGTTAAGCTTTCATGGTATCTAATTTTCTAATTTTTTGGGAAAAGAGCTCTATTATAAGTGAGAGGTTTTTGTTTTGTTTTCTTTTTTTGTTTCTTTCGTGCTAGGCTTTTCCTGGCAGAATGTCCATTGCAGGCAGTGGACACGAAACCACCAGCATTGAGCTAACTCTATTACACGGTAGGACCTTTACTGGAGAGGCTGCTCGTCATTACCTGAGTAATTTGTGCAGAAAGGTGATAGCCATTATTTATGTGGATGAGGCAACAAGAGTAAACAGGACAGTGTTTTTAGGTTTGTATTTTATGTCTTTTTTTTCTCCCCTTGCCTTACCCTTTTTGAGGAAATATATAGATAACATGTTTCCCCTCAACTATCTGGTGCTATTGAATGACTAATTTAGTTCCTAAAGTTTTGTGAAAACACAAAAGTCTAATGATGTAATCCATCCAAGTAAAAAGTTAATGGTGCATTTTGAACAAGTGAATGCTATAGTTGTAAGCAAGATCCATGACTGAACATGTAATGATTGGAAGAGGTTTGGATTATTTCAAAATCTGGCCAAAAAATCTTTTTGGATTAATTGTGAACCTTTAAATGGTATTAAATGAGAAAAGCACACAGACAATGCTACTTTTGACCACTACTCAAAGTTTCTTTGCAAACAGTGTTCAAATTTTCATAATATTTGTTTTTCTCTAACTGAACCACCAAAGACAGAAGTTCTGTATATATATACAGTGTGTTGTGCATATACAAAATCATGATAGGGTGAAATGAAAGTACTTCCTTTTTCTATCCAATAGAAAGGTTTGGTTTGCTGTGAAATAAACCAGAAGTTTGACAAACTCTGTAGTGATTAAGCATACTTAGTCATTCCTTGTTTAGGAACTGTAAACTCACTTCTACCTTATAAATTCATACTGGTTTGCACAAATTAATATCTGAAAAGAATAGAAGATGTTAACGGCAAGCACAGCTCTTGAGACTAATGTGTTGAAAGGGGTTCTGTTCCGATGGTGCCATTCTAGTGGCGATTGGCCATGGGCAAGTTCAGGTCTGTGGAGAACATGATTCCATTTTCACAAGTATCCTATAAAGTTTTTAAAAGTCACACTGTAAAGTCAGTAGTTCTTAAATTTGATCAACTATAAATCACAAATGAATATACACATATAAATCATAGATGAAATTATTTTAAAAGTTTTGTTAGAAATTGGAGAAATTTTTAAACACTAACCATAGTTAATCCTAGATTTAAGAAGTATTACAGGGGAGATGTTACATTTTATCAACAATGAACCTTTTGATGATAGGGGAAAAACCCAAGTAAAAATTATTTTATGATGTATAACATGAAAGTAATATAAAAGGATAATCTGGCATATTTAGAAAACTTCAAATAATCTTTAAACTCCCTTGAAAAATAAACCTCTATGACTACAGAGTGCTTGCCCTTGGTTTTCTTGATTTTATTAAGTTATTTTTAAGGGGAAGGAAAAAGGTCAGAAAGAGTAATAAAATACCTTTTCTAAAATATGTCACTGTTACAAAAATTGAGCAATCGTCAAGCACTTACTGGGTAATGTTAAATAAATTAGGGTGCCTTCTTCTGGTTTTCCTTTATTACCTAAGTCTACGCCCTTTTCTCTTTCCATTGTGTTTTGAACTCCTCATTGCAATACTCTGTCGTAACGAAATACAACTTAGACGTTTACTGCTACAGTAGGTCAGAAATTTTGTTATTTGATTTGTCATCAAAACCCATTGTAATATTACATGCAGCTTTTTTGAAGCATGAACTCTGGTTTAAGTTTTTATAAATCTGACTAGACAAACTTGGTTTAACAACAGATTTCTGTTGCCTCTCAGTCTCCATTTTAACAGTGCTTTTGAAATTTATACAGAAAGCTTTAAAAGTTCGTTTGTCCCCTTGGTTTTTATTCTTACAACTGCTAAAATACCTCTGTAAGCCTTATCTTTTATTCTTTCATATGTTGTATAATAAATGTATAGAATTCATTCACCAACTAATATGTTGGGTGTCTGTAAATGAGACCAAAACGTGGGTTGCTTTTTTCATAAAATAATTTCTCTTGGGGGTTACTGTTAAATGAACAGCAGCTAACCTATAACTGTGAATGCTTCGTGTCGTCAGTATTTGCATTACATTCATAAACGTGTGCAAGTCCTGTGACTTCCAGCTTAACTCAGATAATGTTATGCCACCTAATTTGATTGAGTACAGCAAACTGGTTTTAGGTTTTAATGGAATTGATGTAAAATGATATCTCATAAATAAAAAGTATTTGTGTTTGGTTTCAGAACTGATTTGGAAATTCTTTTTTTCTCCGACTTTTTCTTCAAAAATCACTTAAGGTAGTTTTTAAGTATTTTGGATTTTATTCTTTTTCTTTTCTCATCTTTTTATATTGAAAAAATTCAAAGCATCGAAATAATGCAAGAATTATATAATGAATACCCATCCATATACCTGTCACCTAGGTTTTCCAGTTAATATTTTACCACATTTCTGTGCCACTCTGTATGCGTGCATTTCTTTCTATGAATATACATTATTTTTCTGAACCATCTGACACTTTGTACCTAATATTTCCAAACAAGGGCATTCTTAGAACCACAATACAATGATCACACTCAAGGAATTTGACACTGATACAATACTATTACCCAATATACAGTCTAGATTAAAAGCTCTCTATTCGTACCAATAATGGCCTTGGTAGCTATTTTATTTTTAATTCAAGGACAAGCATTGCATTTAGTTGTCATGCTTCTTTAGTCTCTTTTAATCTAGAACGGTTGTAGATATAGTACAAACACTATAGTGATTTTTGGCCAAATAGTGATTTTTAAAAATATAGTACCATATGTTGTATATTTCTGAACACTGAGTTAATAATTGAATGCTTAGTATGTGCCAGGAATCAGACAGAACTGACCATTTATACCACTTCCAAGGCCTGCCACCCAGTTAGTCTGTAAGTGTATGTCAGCCCTGGTGACCAGCTTTCTGAAGTTGTCTCACGCTAGAATGTCTGCTCCTTGACGTCAAGACCTGTGGCACAGTGTGGATGCTCAGAAACTATGTGAATGGAAGCAAGTAACAGGGTTTGCACTTGGCAAAGAATTGTCAGGACCTAAGAAACCTCATGTAAAGTTAAATCAGGAAGGATAGATACAGACTTTTAAGATTTTTAGAAGCCTGAAAGCAAGTGAAGAAGTAGAAAACAAGATTCTTGAAAAATGGATCGAGAATCCAGGTGCTCACTGTTTACACTGGTTATGTAGATGGTTCTTTCAACTATTATTTGGACCAAAAGCTGAGGATCAAACCAGAGAAATATTTTTCCAGATACCTACAAAGAGAGGGGATTGATAGTGGGTGGAGATAAAGGAAAAAATTTAATCCGAAATTGATAGAAAGGAGTGGGAGGTGACAAACGTTTAGACAGGATTTTTAACCTGGGCTACAGCAAACAGAAAGTCATGAGGTGCACCTTATCCAGTAATAGAAAATAGGAACGTGATATGTGTTCTCGGGGCAATATTAGTGGTACACAATAAAATTAACGGGTTGAAATAAAGTTTTCCAGCAATGTAATTGGAACAAAATAGACCAGGGAGAGAATAAATCACTAATGTTCACTTAAGACTGCTCCCCCACCACACACACAAAACAGCTGAGGTACCGTGCAGACGTACTTCTGTAGGAAAGAAATTACAAGAAGTTTTCTCTAAAGGAAGGACATTTTTAAAGATAGTTTTTTTGCAATAGTGAGACAAAAATGAAAAACGTCATCCGTAGGAATGGGAGATTGCTGGGCCAGCCCTGGGGCTGCGGAAGTGCGGAGCGTAGTTGGCTACTCTGGATGGCAACTCTCCCGACTCATCTGAACCTACAAGAAGGTGGGATGTGTTTTTCCACAGTGCTGTAGTGTGCATTACATCACACTGAAATGGCTCATTTGAATGTAAACCCCCAATTCTGCTGTGAAGAATAATGTTTAGGCGGAAGATTAGAGAAAAGCTTTCATGATTCCTTTGGAAAAGAATTGTCGTTGAAACTTGTTACAGCTAGAAGGAAAAAAAATCAGAGGGAAAAAAACTCACTTGAAATAATACATTAAGCTTTCTGGCCATCTACTTATCAAAGCCTATAGGGCAGAAAATAATTCAAAATAGGGCATGTTCGCTACTTTTGGCACATTCAGCAGAAAATTGTTTTTTTCCCCCACTGAATTTGTCCCTGGCATTTCAATTACTTTAAAAAATAAAATCCCATGTATACAGAAGTACTTGCTTAGAAATTATGGTAAGGATGGGTATGCTGAGAATAATAATTGGAAACTGAAAAACAAAAATTGACTGTAGTAATTAAATGGAAATTTTAAAAAAACATCATTTAAAATGTAAATCCCTTCTGAAGAAATGTATTCAGTTCTTTGAAAGAGATTCCTTTGCAATCACTGGAGAATGTAGATTGTGATGAATGAGAAAGTAAGCTGAAAGGGTTTGTTTCTTCCTCTGATACTCCAGCAGAGACATCTCAGAATTGCCTAAATGTGAATATTTGAAATTCAAACTAATCTAGAAATCTTCCAGTATGCATGTGATGGTAAAGAGAGCAGCAGCTGTACTCAATACCGGTGACCTAACTCACTAAAAAGTTTTGGGCCTACTTCCAGTAGTACACATATTGAAAGCCACTGTATGTTGTCTGTATACTTGCTTATAATTTATTTTGTCTTCATGTCCTGTGGTGGCTCCTAGATACTCCATCTTGAGAGTAGGGTTTGGACAAGGGTTATAATTCTATCATAGATACACCCCAAATCATTGAATAAAATATGAAGTACCTTTTAGCAATCTATTCTCAAAGTGCTCATAAATTCATCAAGTCCTTGCAAGATTGGTTTGCAGATTCTCAGTACAATTGTCTCTGATTATCAACAAACTTCAATTTTATGTTAGGCAGAATTCCTATGTGAAATTGGAAACACAGGCATTAAAGTTTATATAAGCATGTGGAGGAGGAGGCTGGGGTAAATAGAAAATAGATTGAAGAATTGGAAAGGACTTCTGGGTGGGAGGTCTTGTGCCTATTAGATTTAAGTGGCGTCAACCACTTATAAATGGTTGACCAGACATACACTCAGTTGGTGCTAAGTTCTTTTTGAGAGAAGTGCATTGTAGGGATAGATGGGGACCCAATGTAGGGCTCTCCTTAGGCCCGGAGTGTACACAAAGGCAGCAATAGTGGTGGTAGAGAGGGCCAGATTTTCAGACAGAAGTGTTTGTTGTCACCAAAAGACAGCAATATGAAAAGATGCCAACAGAAAAACGGAGACTTTAATGTTAAAGAATTGTGGAGTGTGTAGAGGCAGCTGCATAAAGCAGGAGATGATAAAGCAGTGGAGGAACTTCCTTTCCGGTCCCCAAAGTTCCCTTTGGGGATGTCCAAATATGTTTGAAATGGCCCACACAGCAAGGATTCTGCCAGGCAGGAGGTGCTCTCTTTGCTCTTGTGCCGCCCTCTGGAGACTTCAGCCGCAAGCCTGCCCACTCATCAGATGGAAATAACCTGCCGACACCCCTGATCATTCCCTGCAGAAAGGGAACCAAGGTCAGTTTTCCAGGAGCGTCTGTCACCAAGCCCAGCTATTAGGCACTTTAATAGAGGGGTGGACACCCACGGGAGGAAGGCCTCAAAGATTCTGAGAGTGGTTAGCCCAAGTGCTGGCATGTGAGAAGGGTCAGTATGGCACAGGGAGATTCGTTTAGTGAAGGGGCCTCAGTGGAGAGAGATTCAGTGGGGAGAGACGAGCGAGCTGCACTGAGGTGTAGATGAGAGGACTTCACTGAGAGGACAGTGTGGGAAGAACAGGAAGTTCACTTGCTAACTAGTTTTCAGAGACACAAAGCTCATAATGTGTTTGCATCAAATCTCTCTTAGAGGAGTCATTGACTGCCAGCATTCAGTTACAGGGAGAGCTTGCAGGCTGGCAGATACCCTGTGCTCTCTCCTCTCCGTCAGAATGCACATAGTTTTCCTGCCGCAAATGTTTTCCTGTGCAGTTACATTGCTTTAGTCTCCTTCCTGTCCCACTCCCCCAATCCTCCCTGCTAAAAGAATTATTTGCTAAAAGGCACCTGCAAACATCTCCTCCCTCCAGCATGGACATTCGGAGATAAGGGAGCAGACTTTTGTGTTTCTTTTTAGGCAAACTGGTTTTTGAATGCTGATCATTATGGGATGACATTGCAGGTGACAGACTCTGGATACTGAAGAAGAAAAAATTAGACTCTTTTTCTTTCTCGTTTAACACAGTCATCTTCACACTTTAGCACAGTGTTCCCCAACCTTTTTGGCATCAGGGACTGGTGCTCCTATGAGAATCCCATGCCCGATGTTCAGAGGTGGAGCTGAAGCTATGATGCTGGCGCTGGGGAGTGGCTGCAAATACAGTTGAAATTTCGCTTGGTTACCCTGCTAGACAGCCTAGCTGTGCAGTCTGGTTCCTAACAGGCCACAGACCAGCACCAGTATGTGGCCCGGGGATTGGGGACCCCTGCTTTAGCACACTTGACGTCATTGCATATACATGGATTTTGTGTTGAGTGTTGGTTGCCAGCGAGCTGTAATGAATTCAAGGGATGTAATCAAGAAGGCCGGTTGGTGGCTTGTTGACTCATTTAACTCCTTTCAGAAGAGAAGATGGCCAGCCAGGCCATGTGGCTTAACACTGATCTCCTTGAACATCTTTCAGCAATCATGGGGAGTAAATGGAGGAAACCAAGGTTCAGAATGTCCTAAGTCACATGCTAGAAGGTGGGGGAGCTCAATTTAGACTCGGGTAGATGTCTCCACCTAACATTATAGGAGAGGCCACATGGTAGAGAGAGATGTTTGCCCGGAGGGGAGTCGAGGCATGTAAGCACCATGTGTGCTATTTGGTTTTCTGGAGGACTTCCTTGGGCCTTCTCTCCCACTAATTTAATCAAGAGTTTCAAGGAAACAGAGTTGAAGGACTGGCTGGATTTTCAGAAGTGGGAATGTTTATAGAGATCGGTTAAGCTTCAGCCGTGGAATTGAGGTCACTGGAGTGAGGCTGCTACTGAGACCACCTTTCAGAAGTATGGTCGGCTCTCAAAGGCACGATGTGATGTGCATGTGTTTTCTAACAGCAACAACCAGTTAACTCAGTTCTCACACTCAACCTGGCGATACCATCAGATCCCACAGATTAAAGTGTCAGCCCCACAAGACTGCTGTGTTGCCCCCCCACTCCCCACTTCAGAAGCCAATTGCAAGTCCCCCTTGCTTCTCACCAACTGGCTATATAAAGTGGAGGTTCCCACACCCCTTCTGGGGATTCATTAATTTGCTAGAGCAGCTCACAGAACTCAGAGAAACATTTTACTTACTAGCTCACTAGTTTATTATAAAAGGATGTAACACAGGAACAGCTAGATGGAAGAGATGCATAGAGCAAGGCATGGGGAAAGTTTTGAAGCAAGTTCAGTTAAGAGATACCCTGCGAGACCTCTCAGGTGATTCTTCTCTGCTGACGGGTAGAGGACACCTTGTGGATCACAAGCAATTGAGATGTGAAAAGTTTGCCACCAAAATAATCGTAGGTAACATCTGCTCAACACTTTCTATGAGCCAGGCCCTATTCTACAACTTAGTCCTCACTACATCCTTATTATTCTCATTACACAGCTGAAAATATCAGAGGCACGGATTGGTTAAGCAATTTTCCCATGCTCACACAGTTAAAAAGAGGCAAGATTTGAACCCAGATAATCTGGCCACAGAGCCCCATACTCTTAACTTCTTGTTTGTTGTTGTTGTTTTTTTCACTTGAATTTTTCTTTTTTAACAGGAGAAACGCAAGTTTTGATGTGTGCATACATGGAATCAACATGAAATTCTAATACTCTTAACTTCAATCCACACAGCTCCTCTAGGCTAATAGCAGCCATCTTAACTGCTCTAGCATACGTGCTCAGTAATGGTATGGCAAATACAATTTTTTTATGCCTGGGAAGAATGTTCTTCCTGCCCAAAGAAAAGAGTTTTTTCTCTGTTGGCTGTGGTTTAGAAACGCATTTGTGTGTGGCAAGCCCTTGCATAGGCAGTCTTGCAATGAAAACTCTTCCTCCTGCCTAGTCAAGGAGGAGGCATGTAATTGGGGAGGCTGCTGACCAAGTGGAAGAAGCTTCTGACCTCAGGAGAGCTTGGCTGTGACAGTAACTCTGCCCATTTCTGGAAGCAGTAGGAGCCCTCTCTTTGCCAAGCCTAGTTCTGTTCAACAAACACCCTGACTGGTTCAAACCCTAATTCCTTGGGAAGAAGGGAGATTATAGGTAGCATATCATTTTGTAACATCAGACTTTTCTCAGTGGGATCCCATTTAGTTTTTTTTTTTTGTCAGATACTTTTGGTTTTTATTTATCTCTTTATTTGAACATATATGAAATTATATAAATTTATTATTTGTTTCTCTGATGAGCCACTGGGACAGTGTGGGAACCAGGGGTACAGATTTTGACACCACCACCCTTCTTAAGCTACTGAGAACTTTCTGCATTTCCAAAGTTTCAGTTTCTGCTTGATCCAGCTTCATATTAGAGTAAGTGAAAGCTAGTTACTTCTTCAAATTAAATTCTAAGTCACTAAATGGAAAGTGCCTAAGAAATTCACTAATAGCTAAAATATGACACATATCCTTATGACTCATTTCTTTCCGTAAATGTGTCTCTGGAAATGCTTGATTAAAGAAAGAGCTTTAAGAGAAGACAAGCAGAACCCTGACATGGCTCAGATTTTTTAGGGGTGCCGGGCTGTCTGGGAACTCTATGATTCCAACCCAGGTAACTGTTGGGTGTCAGCAGATGGCAAAGTGCTTGTTTGTGGGAATGAAGCTTGACTGAAGCCAAAGCGAATAGTTGTAACCACTGCAGTGTTCCAGCTTGTCCAGGCAGCGATCTCACCATGTGAGACCTGCTAGGCATGGCTCCTCTCATGCAATTTAATTATATGAATACTAAGGATACTCTTAGATACCAAATTGGTGCCGTAAGCAACTCAAATTTTTTTAATCATCTAAGAGATAAAGAAGAGGCATAGAAATGCCAATTTTACAATGAGCCAGCTCTCCTCAGACTTTTAATTTCAGTTTCTTGGAGAGGAGCTGATTCAAATTCTCTCAGTGGAACAGATTTGGGTTAGGTAGTTTTGGTGTATCCCCAAACTGTACCAGCTACCAACAACATATGATTGGGATGCTTTGTTGCTCATGACTTAGTGATAAATAAGATTTTATGTGCCTTCTATAACTTGAAAATATTTTTATCAAAGTCATATTATAGACATGGTCATGAATTGTGTAATTCAGAAAGGATTCTGATGAAATCAAGTCATTTGTAGTGTTCATTCCCAGCCCAGTTTATTCATCGTATTTTTAATATCCAAGAGTTTTCTGTTGTTATTTGAAGGTATATTCTCCAATTTATCTGTTTACTGCTGATTCATTTTCTTCAGTGAGTTCATCATGGTCTTTCTCTTTAATGCTTTAGAGCTTAATTAAATAAGTGATAATCTGCCAGAAAATCTGCAAATTTACAACTTTTTTTGACCCTGTTGGAAAGCTGAGGTAGCAACCAATCAACTTGTATAAGGAAAGACAGGAACATCCAAAAAGGATGGGCTGTGAGCACTTGCGTGGCTAGGGCAGGTGCTTCTAGGTGCTATACAAGCTGGTAAGATGAAGTCAACTAAATTTTTTTTTTTTTAACAAATCACTAGCAGAAGAATACAGAACCCATGGAGCTACACGATTTGCACCCATTTGCAGATACTTCGCTGGGCTGCCCACCTGCCCACAAACACTGGGGAAAGTGTGAGGGTGGTGTGTGTGTCGTGGCCAAAGAACACTGGATTTAGGGAGTCACCTCTGTTATACAAGCATGCTCTCGGTCTGAGGGGAGACGTCACCTCAGCCCTCAGGCTCTCCCTGCAAACACAACCCTGAGGAGTGGCCGGGGTAAGTGGGTGAGGGCCTTGCACTGCCGGCACATCCCGTCAGAACTCGCAGGGACCCACGTGGCGGATTGCCTCTCCCAACCAGGCCAAGAGCCAGTCTCAGAGGAGCCAGGCCAGAGAGTTCCTCCAGTGAGTAGGGAAGATCCCGTTTCTGCCCAAGGGCTTGCTGTTGAAGACAGGAGGATGTGAATGGTAGAAGTGAAAGGTTGGAACCTGCCCCTTCTGGTCCTAAGGGATTATAGGAGGTGGTAAGAGGAAGCAGGAAGGGAGGCGTGAGATTGGCTTGCTCAGTGTGGAGGTAGGGACTGGCTTAGATGTGACCAGGATAATGCCAAGGGCATCATTAGGGCTCTGGTAGGGGGATCCCCTGACATGCTATCCGTGACACAGACCTGGGATCACCAGAGCCAAGCAGACTCAGTGGTGCATCAAGGTAAGAGATGGGGGGCTAGAAGTTCTCTTTTCAGAGCTGCTCTTTGTGCCATCGTGGTGTGGCTCAGCCCCAGAAAATCCTGCCATGACCCAGAGACTTGTAGTGGCCCTGATTTATGTACCTCTCACATTCCTTTGGCCACATGCTTCTGGGCTCATGATGGGACTGCAGCCAGTTACCCTGGACCCCTTCCATCCTCTGCCACCAGCTAGCAACACATCACTGCCTATAAGCTTTGGTTTCTTTATCCATGTAGTAGGGATAAAAATATCCCTAGGCTTACATAACCACTTTTTGCTTCAGTTTCCTCATCTGCAAAATAAAATATTAGTATCTTTCTTTTTTTCCAGTTTTATTGAGATATACTTGACATACAGAACTGTATAAGGTTAAGGTATATAGCATGATGATTTGACTTACATATATTGTGAAATGAATATCACAGTAAGTTTAGTTAACATTCATTGTCTCACATAATATTACCTATTTAAATTGATTGTTGTAAGGATAAAATTAGTTAACACAGAAAGAACTCAAAATAGTGTCTGCCACTAATAAGCACCATATAAATGTTTATTGTTTGTTATCCTATTTCCAAGTTTAATTTGCCTCATCAAACTTTCTTCATGAAGCATCTTCCTTAGGAAATGAAAACACGTAAGTGTCATGGAA
This sequence comes from Macroglossus sobrinus, assembly GCA_004027375.1. Lineage (NCBI taxonomy): Eukaryota > Metazoa > Chordata > Mammalia > Chiroptera > Pteropodidae > Macroglossus > Macroglossus sobrinus. The sequence goes on from PVKZ01003287.1 coordinate 136,322, forward strand.
TTGTAACTTTTAGAGCTGGAACAGATTTTGAAAAATTAATCAAGCCCAACGTTTTGTGTTACAGGTGACAAAAATAGGCTCAGAGTAGCATCCCCAAGTGTAGCAAGCCTCTACTGGCAGGACTGGGACCACAATCCAGTCCAGAGCTCTTTCCAACATGCCTCACTGTGCTCGGTGTTTATCAAACAAAGCACCATGTGCTGACCGCTCTGATCAAGCCAGAGCCTTTGCTGCAACATCAAACTTGGGTCAAGAACATAAAAGCATAATGGGAGAATTTGAAAATTACCCCCCACACCACCACCATCCCACTGTCTTCAGCTTTGGAGTATCTATAGAAACTTGATTTTTTAATTCCATACCCTCAAGGGCTGTTAGAGAGTTTTTCCACCATGCTCCACACCATGGCTTTGCATGGAATTTGAGGGATTCAACAGGAAAGTTTTTCCAGTTCTCTCCAAATTATTTCTACCTGCACCACATCTTAATTCTCCCTAAGAAGTCTCTTGTCCACTGAGAGTTTATGTAACTTTCAGCACTGTTCTCTTTCAGCAGCTGAATATTAATTGGTCATTGATCTTTGAACTCTGCTTTTCAGACTGCTGGGCTAAAAACAAAACAACAAAACAAAAAAGTGTTTGTCTTTAAGAGTGCTTTCTGTAGCAAAAAATAAAATAAATAAAATAAAATAAAATAAAATAAAAATACTCTCTCATCCATTCTTTCCCCCTCCCCTTTGCCACTGCCACCACCCCAAGATGGACCCTTTTTTCCATACTGGGTGATTAAACACAGAGGCACTATAGTGCATTAGGGAAGAGGGTAATTTTGGGGAGAGAACTGGGTTTGAACCCTGGCTCTGCCATTAATGTGGAGAAAAGTGCTTTTGGGGAAGTTACTTAACTCCTCTAAGCAGAGATTTGCTAGAGTTGGCTGGAGTCAGCACACAGGGACAAATTTTGTGCATCTCTTCACACCTCGGTGTTCAATGACATAGCATTGGTAGTTTGAAAATGGCCATGGTGATGTTTTACACCATGGAAACTGGCAAATACTACACATTAGGATCTCCCTCCCTCCTCAAGCTGGTTGTCAAACATCTACCAGCATACCAGTGCTCCTAAGCCTTAGGTTCTCCTCTGTGTAATAGGGATGCCACAGTAGTTGTCTAGTGTTGCGATGAGAGTTAAATAATACGTGTAAATGTCAGGAAACTTCTGACATAGCGTGCTCAGTATCGTTGCTGTTATTATTCACCTCCTAACTAGTCTTGTTGCTCCAAGCTGTTTCCATTCTTACCAATTACTCATTCACTCAACAAACACATTCAGCCCTGCCAAAGTTCAGGTAAATCTCCCTACATCATTTTCCCCATACTTTTCTGTTGTCCGTGGTAATTTTCCCCAATCCCAACTATACTGCAGACCTATTCTGGGTCATAAGTTCTGCGAATGACGGGAGAGGAGGAAAGAGGATGTGAGTAAAAGGAAGGAAAATATAGAACAAATATAGCACTAAATACCTGCTTCACCATTGCATGACTCAATTTTATTCCTGGCTCCTACAGTAATTCTTTATTGTCCTAGAACTGTGACATTTTCTGCAGGCCTCTGTTTATGTACCAGCAAAACATAGCCAGATGCACCTGTGTGTGCATGAGCACAGGTGTGCACATACCACCATCACCACCAGCAACATCCAGTTGTGGAAGTGTTCTAGATTTGAATTGTGATGGTCAAAGCTTCTCTAATGAAAGGTAATGCTTCCCATTCAATTCTTCAAGGATACTCTCCAGGCCTTTTGCTGAATTTTCTATTTCCTGATTAGCTTTTAGCTTTTCTTGTCTGTCAATATCATCACCTCCTAATGGTAGAAGGGAAAGGAGGTTACATTGAGACTGTGCCCATATGAGTACAAAACAAAGTTAGTCCAGAACTAACCAGCTTTTTATTGGTTTACTGGCTTCAGAAAATGTTTTGTGGTTTGCTCTGAGCTCCAACTGAGTAGTGGGAGAAAGATAAAGCTATTAACTGTCAACTATTTTTAAAGTTTGCAAAGTTAATTATTTATGCTAGGTTTCTGCACACGACCTCGAAAAGAGGGAAGAGAGAGGTGTATTTCTACTCTTTCCAACTTCTTCTTTCTGCCCACACCCTTACCGCAGCTTACCTCACTCCTCCCGGATTTTCTAGCTCGTCTGCTGCTGCCCATTCCTCTCCCCTGATCCTCTTGCAAACCCATAAACCTCATCTCGGACACTTTGTTTTCCTTAGCTAACTTGCTCCAAATACAGACAAATCTCCCCACTCAATTCAGGGCAGCAGAGTTTGGATGTTTTTAGAAAAAGCTTTATTAAGAGCCTAAATAGCAAGCTAGTATAGAGCTGGCATGCACCAGTATGACCCTACTGGTTATAAAGATATTGAAACACTGCAAATGACATGGTCTTATTTATAAAAAACCCTAAAGACCACTAAAAAAAATATTAGAAGTAATAAGTTCAGTAAAGTTCAGGATACAAAATAAATACACAAAAATCAGTAGTATTTTAATGGACTAACCACAAACTATTCGAAAAAGAAATTGAGAAAAGAATTCCATTTACAATAGCATCAAAAATAATAAAACACTGGAATAAATTTAACCAAGGAAGTAAAATATCTATACACTGAAAACCATAAAACTTTGATGAAAGAAATAAAAGACAAACAAAAAGATACTCTGTGTTCATGGATTGAAAGAATAAATATTATTAAAATGACCATACTACCCAAAGTGATAAACAGATTCAATGCAATCCCTATAAAAATTCTAATGGCATTTTTTACAGAAATGAAAAAACAACCCTAAAATTTATATAGAATGACAAAAGACCCAAAATAGCCAAATCAACCTTGAGCAAAAAGAACAAATCTGGAGATGTTACACTTCCTGATTTAAAAATATACTACAAAGCTAGAATAATCAAAACAGTATGATACTGGCATAAAAACAGACATATGTTTCTAGCCTAAACCTAGGTTCCCTCCTAGAAGCATGAGGCTTCCTGGCCCAATGATTCTGAAATAGCCATTGAAGATCAGTGCCCAACTATGAAGAAGATTTTACCAGCCTACTAAGAGGTGAGTGGTGTAAAATATACATTCATGTAGGGTAGATTTTGTTTTGTTTTGTTTTGTTTTAAGAGGAGAATAATGTCTTCATTTATTTTATGTTGTTTTTTTATTGTGGTGAAACACATATAACATAAAATTTTCTATCTTAACCATTTTTAACTGCACAGTTCAATAGTGTTAAGTATGTTCATGTTGGTATGTAACGCATCTCCAGATTGTTTTCCTCTTGCAAAACTGTACCCACTAAACACCTGCCCATTCCCCTCTCTCCTAGCCCCTGACAACCACTATTCTACTTTCTGTCTCCATGACTACTTTCAGTATCTCATATAAGTGAATAATATAGTATTTGTGTCTGGCTTATTTTACTTAGCATAATGCCCTTGATGTTCATTTATGTTGTACCATGTGCCAGAATTTAATTCCATATATGTATATATGTATATATGGAATTAAACGTGATATATATATCACATTTTCTTTATCCATTTATCTGTCAATGGACATTTAGGTAGCTTCCACCTTTGGGCTATTGTGAATAATGCTACTATGAACATAGATGTACAAATATCATCCCAGAAGTAGATTAGCTGGGTCATATGTTAGGTCTATCTTTAACTTTGTGAGGAACTACTATACCTTTTTCCATAGCAGCTGCACTATTCCCACCAACAGTTCAAAAGGGTTTCAACATCTCCACAATCTCATCAACACTTGATATTTTCTCTTGTTTTAATGGTAGCCATTCTAATGGGTATGATCATGTAAGGTGTAAAAAGATATATGCCACTATCTTTTATTCTAGGATTGTGTCTTTTCTTACTTTTTAAAAAAGTTAAAATCTCCTTTCTTTTATCAAATGATGACAATCATACATGTCTTTTAAAAATATCCTTATATGGAAGAATTAAAAGTTGACATTACTATGTCAGTTCCTGCAATTAAAATAAAATGTTTAGGTCATGTGATCCAAGTCTAGAAATCTATTGGACAGGAAAGAGCAGTAAATGCACTAACACTTGCTTGGTTGGGTAAGAAGAGAATGTGTTTAAAAGACAAAAAGAAAGAAAATAAATGGATTCTACCATAGATGTAATAGGAACAGAATAACAGATTGCTTAGTTCAAAACCAATCTCATTAAATCTAATCTAAGAAGGACAGTAGATGGGCATCAGAGATCACAGAGTAACACCCTGCCTCTCCCCCACCCCACACTTCTGGTGAGACCATGAGTTGAGAATGGATGCAACTGGACATATTTTATGTTTTTCTCTATTTCATATTCCTCTCTAGATTTTTTCTCATTTAAATAACTTATAGAAAACTGAATTCTCTGTTTGGTTAGTAACTACCTTGGAATTTGCTTCAGATCACAGATATTAAGGGAAAACTGTACGTAATACCTGTATTTAGAAATGCTACACTACATGGAGGCCATCTGATAGCAAAAAGTCTGGAAAAAAATCATCTAATGCACAGTGTTCAGCTTTTCAAGATTTCAGATGTTGTAGAGCTATTGTAGAGCTAAAACCATTCAAGTTTCTATACCTTGTTCATAATTCTTAGCACCAGGGGTTGGTGGTGCTAAATTCAGATGGCAGAACTTGCAAGGGATTGTATCACAGCATTGCTCAGAATATCCAACTCAAGTAATATAAATGAGATGAAGCCATATATTAGTGACTGGCTTTTTAACCAATAAGAATGTAAAGAGATAAGTTGCTGTGTCCTTTTAAATGTCATTATCTTGAAGTCCATAAACATATTTTAATCATTTTTGGAACAAATTCTCTTGAATGATTACCCAGGGCAGTAAATTGCTATGCATTCAGAATAGATGTGATTTTTGGAAATAACCAAAAGTGATTCAGAACCACAACTGGTGAAGATGATTGGAATCACACAGGGAAATGCTAGTATCATCAAAAAAAAGATATAACTACAAAATAATAGAGCTGATTTATAAACCTATCTGAAGGCAATTCTAAATGAGGGATTTCAGAAATATTTTGAGCAATGGAAGCATCGGTAAAAGTGTTTAGGTACCCAATTTGACTCTCTGAAGAAAAACCTATAAGTTTTAAACTCTGGTATGCATATCTGAGGAAAAGCAAAACAAAACAAAAACATTGCTTTCCAAGGATACCACATAACTCACTCTCTTGGAATGCTAAACACAAACTGGTAACCCAGAGGCCGTATCTTGGCCCACACTTTGGTTTCCTTTGCCTTGTATAATATTTTATTAAAATACTATGAGTATTTGAATTGGGAGATTTAAATTTCTTTAAAATCTCAATATCTGACTGAAAAGTCAGCCTAATTATGCTGTCATTATCAGACATGCTCTGGAGCCAGAATGTCTGAGTTTGAATCCCAGCTTGGCCACTTCTTTGTTTGACCTTGAAGTTAACCTCAGCACCTTAGGACTCAAAGTAACTCAAGATATTTTGCTCATCTGAAAAATAGGAATAATAATAGCACCTCCAGCACTGGGTTATTGTGAGCTTAAAATGAAATAATCTACTTGCCTCAACGAATGTAAACTATTATCTGGGAACATTGCACCCTCTCTTCTGTAGGAGCCAAGCAATGGCTGCCCTGTTTATACAGGGTAAACATGCTTCAGTTTGATACAGTTCCCATCTGGGCCACTTCACCCATTTACGTGACCAGCCTGGCCCGTATAGTCATTTTCAGTCTGTAAACCCTGCCTTAAACTCATAGATCCAGCCAAACAGCCACATTTTATGTAAAGAAAGAATCAACTCCAAGTCACAAAGTTAGTCTACAGTAGTGCTCACCGGCTCTCTGCCCATCTAGGGCCACTTCCAGTGCTCTTTATATTGTTTCCAAAATCTTTGCCCACAGCAAAGGTTCTCACCTAGTATTCCAGTGAATTATAGCAGGGACACAAAAACACAAGGCACAGACTTGCAGAGAGAATGGAATTTCTTTCTTTCATCTATAACAAATATTCTTCCTAGAAGAGCAGAAATAACAGACTTGCCAATAAAAAATATTTGTATCTCTTCCAACCTAAATTGTCTTCTTTCTATTTAAAGCTTTCGTCTGTTGAAAATTAATTGAACTCCCTATCAGAACTGTTTAAGCAGTCTTGTTGGTATGACTTCATCTCTCTGATTTTTTTAAAAATGCACATAGTTTATTACAAGTGCAATTAACAGTGTCATTCTCAGATAAAATCCTTAAATTAACCCAACGATGGATTTTTTGAGACAGCAACATAACTTATCTACACTTTCCAAAAATAATATTGTCCATTAACTAAACTTTCATATTCTGTGAAAAACCTGTGACTAACTTTTCCATTCCTGTCCTAATCCATTTTTCACAGAGCAGTGTACAGTCAGTTCTGAGTTTTGGCAAATGAATAATAGCATAGTCACCCCACAATCAATCAAGATGTGAAATGGTTCCATCACTCCCCCCAATTCTCTAGGCCCATTTGTAGTCAAGCCCTCATTCCACACCTGGACCTTGTCAATCACTAATCTGTTTTCTGTACCTACAGTTTTGCCTTTTCCAGAAAATCACATAACTCAGGGAAGATAGTCTTAGAAATTGGGCTTTCTTTTTTCACTTAGCGTAATGCATTTGAGATTAACCATGTTGTGTGTTTCAGTAGTTCACTCCTTTTTATTTCTAAATCCATTATATAAATGTACCATAGTTGGGTTTTCTGTTAACCAGTTAAAGAACATTTAAATTGTTATGAATTTTTAGTAATTATGAATGAAGCTGCTCTAAAAATCTGTATTCAGGTTCTCCACCTGGCAGACAGAGGTAGTTCTCAGTTTTCTCTTTTTTAGCGGTCAGTTACCCCTTGTCCACTAACATTTTATTTAAAAAAAATTTTTTTGTAGGGTTGAGGTTTTTTCAATTTTAATTAGTTTCAAGTATACAATACTTTGGTTAGACATCTATATAGTTTGTAAAACGATCCCCACAATGTCTCTCTCCCTCCCCTGACCCTCCACCTAGCCAACTTAATCATTCTAATTGCATTCCCTATGCCGTGCTCCCCATCCCCGTGTCCATCCATCAGCTACTAATTTGGATTTCTTTAATCCTTCACCCCATTCTCCCAGTTCCCCAAACCCCTCCCCTCTGTCCACTAAATTGTCCACTATATTTGTGAATCTGTTTTTGATTAGTTTGTTCTTTTTATTCCTTAGATTCTGCATATAAATGAATTCACATAGTGTTTATCTTTCTCAGTATGACTTAAATACCTTCTAGGTCCATCAAAGCAATATATTTTTCCATCCCCTTCTTTTTAGTCTATGTGTGTATTTTAATCTGAAGTGGATCTCTTATAGGCAACACGTAGGGGTCTTGTTTTCTTTTCTATTAATTCACTCTTTTGTTGGAGCACTTAATTCGTTTCCATTTGAGGTACTTATTGATAGGAATGTAGTTGTTACTATTCTTTATTCCTGTTTTTGATACATGTTTTTTCTTCTTAAAGAAGTCTCTCCAACATTTCCTGTAATATGGGCTTGGTGGTGACAAATTCCTTTAGCTTATTTTTATCTGGGAAGCTCTTTATCTGTCCTTCAACTATAAATGATAGCTTTGCTGGATAAATTATTCTTCGTTATGGATCCTGAGTCTTTATTCTGATGAATATTTTTTTGCCAAGCCCTTCTGTCTTGCATAGTTTCATTTGAGAAATCAGCTGCCAGTCTTATAGGTGCTCCCTTATAAGTAACTATCTGTTTTTCTCTTGCTGCTTTTAATATATATATATTTTTATATTTAACCTTTGGCATTTTAATTATGATGTGTCTTGGTGTGAGCCTCTTTGGATCCCTGATTTTTGGAATTCTCTGAGCTTCTTGGGGTTTTATGTCCATCTCCTTCACCAGGTCAGGGAAGTTTTCTATCATTATTTCTTCAAACAGCTGTTCAGCATCTTGATTGTCTTCAGTTACGCCACTCAGATGGATATTTGGACTCTTAATAGTGTCCCATATGC